>LBNU01023805.1:245511-270794 GCA_014162995.1 Artemisia annua
GTAGGGCAAGGACAAGTGAGGTCCTTGTAGCCGAACCACGATAAACAATCGTGTTGTGGTTTGATCGTTCTATCTCTTTACTTACATGCTTTACATATATATTGTGTTGTGATTATATATTATCTTTGAGTTCTTCAAAGTACTTCCATTCATATAATAAAGCAAAACGTCACAATATATCTTTAACTAAAATGGGTAATTTGTAAAAGATAATTAAATTAAAAAGCGGTAAACTATTCAACCCCCCTTCTAGTTTTCCACAGAAACTTTATTTCTAAATAAACATTATATTTGGTACATGATTCATTATTGATCTTATAATGTTGATAGCATATTAGGTGTCAAAACATATTTAGTAAGTCTTACTAAATGTTGTATCTTATTGAGTTATAAGTCTTCAAATAGTTTTGATAACTCAATTACTTACCTAATACATCATACTAACATTATTCCAAGTTGCTACAAAGATACTTTTACAAGTTTACTTTCATATTACTAAAAGTCTAAATTTGGAAATATTATTTACATCATGCATTGCATCATACATGTCTTATCATATTGACTTGGTAAGATCTCTTACACATTTGGAAAGATTCTTACTCAAACTATTTTGTAGTTGACTTAAAGGATCTTGATTAGATTTGTATAGATATGGAAAGATTTCTTGAGTGTTTGACTGTCAGTCTGGTGGAACCCTATGGGTACAAGGGCGGAACCCTTGTTTTGGTTCCGCCGGATCCGCCAGCCTGCTGTCTTGGTTGGCTATAAATAGCAAGCCACACTCAAGAATTTCTTTATCACTTTTAGATATACTTTGCATATAAACTCTCATTTCTCTCATCTAACTCAGTATTAACTCACTTGTGTGATTCTCTTATGTAGCAAGGAAGTTCACAAGTTCATCCGAGAAGTTACAAGTTTCAACACAACGTTGCAAGACTTGTTAGCTTTGCATTGTATAAACTCGTATAGTTTATACTCCATTTGTATCTTGTTAAGAAGTGATCGGTTTGTATTTTAGTCCTCAAAATACATTAAGTGATAGGAGTGGTTGTACCTTTGTAAAAGAACTTGACATCTAGCTTAGTGTCGAAAATATTGGATAGGCGACGTTAGGGTGGTTCTACCTTGAACTAGGACCCGGTATTTAGCTTTGTACCGGATAAAGTGTAAGCGACGATTGTAAGGCTTTCTCCGCCGGTGAAAGGAGCTTGTTTACTAGTGCTAGAAACTCTCGAGTTGGATACTCGGGGCGTGGAGTAGGGCAAAGAAAAAGAGTCCTTGTAGCCGAACCACGATAAACATTCGTGTTGTGGTTTGATCGTTTCTTACTTTATTCTTACATATTACTTATTATCAATTAGTTTTAATCATTGATTACACGTAAAGTTTTCAAAGATAAACAAGTTAAAAAGCGGTAAACTATTCAACCCCCCTTCTAGGCAAGGAAAAAAGCCAACCATAGCAGAACGCAATCAAAGCTTTCGTCCTTTCACCGGCGGAGAAAGCCTTACGATTGTAAGGCTTTTTTCCTTGCCTAAAAAGCGGATAAAGTGTAATCGTCGCTTGAACGTGCCATCAAGAGCTCCACCTGCAAGAGGATAGGATCTTTAGGTTGGGCACGAAAGCTACATTGATTTTACTTCTTTGCTTATGCTATTGAAGCGAAAACNGTGTAAGCGACGTGTAAGGTTTTCTCCGCCGGTGTAAGGAGCTTGTTGACCAGTGAAGGAAAGTCTCAAGTTGGATACTCGGGGAGTGGAGTAGGGCAAGGAAAAAGAGTCCTTGTAGCCGAACCACTATAAACATTCGTGTTGTGGTTTGATCGTTTCTTACTTTATTCTTACATATTACTTATTATCAATTAGTTTTAATCATTGATTACACGTAAAGTTTTCAAAGATAAACAAGTTAAAAAGCGGTAAACTATTCAACCCCCCTTCTAGGCAAGGAAAAAAGCCAACCATAGCAGAACGCAATCAAAGCTTTCGTCCTTTCACCGGCGGAGAAAGCCTTACGATTGTAAGGCTTTTTTCCTTGCCTAAAAAGCGGATAAAGTGTAATCGTCGCTTGAACGTGCCATCAAGAGCTCCACCTGCAAGAGGATAGGATCTTTAGGTTGGGCACGAAAGCTACATTGATTTTACTTCTTTGCTTATGCTATTGAAGCGAAAACCCCCAAAAAAAACTTTATCAATTCTCATTCTTCTTTGGCGACAATGAAGGCTACCCCTGAGTAAAAGTATTGTTGGTTGGATAATAGGTCACATTTTATTCATAAAATGGATTGGAAATATATATATTTAATATTATATTATATGAAGATAAAATTTAATTAATATTAAAGATTAAAAAAGGAGTAAATTACTGAAAAAATGGATACATAAAAAAATAAAAGAACAGATAAGAGGAAATACGCCCACCCCTACCGATTTAATAACCTCTGCTACAAAGAAACTCATTAGACCAACTCTAATTGGAATTCCATCAATTATAATTCTATCAAAAAAATGAGTTAATTTGGCCAATTTTCTTATCCCCTCAGGGAAGATGTTCCATAAAAAGAATCTATGTAACCCTGATTATATGACCAATCATATATAGCATTTTTCAGTTTTTCAAAAAAATTTCTCTTAGGATCCATTTTAACAAATGAATTAATTAAATTCAAATTTTGAAAAGATGGAATAAGCAGGTTTATATAAAAAAGATGTTGTAAATATTCCGAAAGAGGCTATACTAACTGGAAAAACAGCCGCGGATTATGTTTATGTTTATATATTGGGATTTGCTAATTTGTATTATGGTGGCATAAGCTTTTAATCATTTAATAAATCAAAATTACTATATTTACATGTAAGTTGATATTTATGGTTTCTTAAATTTGTGATATTTAGCAAACTTATCACTATTTTATATAAAAATAAAGTTATTTAATGAAACAAATTTGTTCATTTAATGCTCTAAACTTATGCAACCATAGCACAAGTTAAAAAAACCTTTATATACTTGGACAAGTAATTGAATCTAACAATGTTTATGAAATGTAAGCTTTCCATGTGTTAGTTATACTTCACTAACAAGACAAGTTAGCTTGAAATATCGTTTGGTTAATTCATAATCAAATATTAATCATCGTATATTAGAGGTTTTAAAACATGCAATAAACAGATAATAAAATCCGCTGCAATGTGCGAAAACTTGTTGTTGACATTATTCATAAACTTTAAGTTTTATCATAAAAAATAACCGCTCTTTTCGATATTAGTAAACTTAGATCAAACCTTCAGGATGAACTATATTTGAAGGAAGGCATCGAAGGTGAAAGGGGGAAAAAGACAACGAAAGCCTTTTTTTCTTTCTTTTTTAGCCGACTTGAAAGATCAACTCTTCGAATGGAAAAGCTAAAGTGTGAAATTTATGAAACAACTTTTGGATTAATTATTGCTCTATTATACATATATTGTGAGAAATGACGTCGTTTAGTGCGGCTTCAAAACGATGTCATTTTGATTTTATTATTTTTAACTCTTTAATTTGCTTTGAACGACGCCGTTTCATGTTTAGGTAGAACTTTGGATGAAAACGACGTCGTTTTTCTTTATAGGTTTGCCGATATGTGTTTTAAAACATCGTCACGTGTCTTAGATGCATATACTCCTCGAGAACACGTGTGCATCGGCTCATTACCTACAAAATCGGACTGTGTGTGACACAATGATGTGAGAGTGAGAGTGAGAGTGACTGTGCTATTGTGTGTCTGAGATTGTGTGTTTTGTGGTAGTCTCTCGATATTATCGCCTAATTAGATATTGAAAGAAGAGAAACATTACACAAGCAAAGTTTCAATTGCATGTGGGAGGTTCATCTTTATTCGAAATTGTAAGTTTTTGTCGATTAATTTTAGATATATTTAGTCGAGGGATGTTTATATCTGTAGAGTACTTTATGAGCTTTTTTGTAAATTATCTTGGGGTTTTTGAAATTGTAGTGTTAAGTGAAAAATTTACGTCCATTAATTTGTGGGTTAGGTGTTTTTGGCTGTTTCAGGATAGAATTAGTTTGATACTTTTGATTACTGTATGATATTCCGGCTTACTTTTTGGTCGACTGATGTTTTTTTTAACTCTGACCGGGATTTTGAAGGCTTATAGTTGTTGTAAGTACTGTGTTCATTGTATGCTATTTGTTTAAGTTATTGCAGGTTTTTTTTGGTGTGCTACGAGCCGTGCTTATTTTTGTTTATAAGGTATGCTATTAGTGGATTTATGGATATGTGTTTTTGTTTCTTTAACTTTGACGTGTCTTTTATATATATATACACGTTCCATGGGTTTGTTATGAATACTCCCCACTAACATTTTCCCCTTTTGGCTCCATTTTTACTCTCTATTAACCGTTAGACAATTTTTATCAGTTTACATTTCTTCTTCTTTTTTCTTTGCTTTTTTTATTAAAATTTTTCCATATTTCTTGTCAAATTATATATTTTCTGTTACATACTTTCTGATTTGTAGTTTAAAAAAAAAAAAAAAAAAAATTAAAAGGGTATTGAAATCACTTGAGAGGTTAAGGGTGTCCTAACCATATAATTCATTTCAGCCTTAAACAATTTCAAATTAGTTGTTCGAATGGATTCAACATGTTATAGATGTTGAACAAACAACATGCTAATTGTCAGCATAAAACTGAGCTTAATTACTAACATAATCGACCATAATTATCAGTAATAAAAAGGACATCGAAAGGTAAATTGTTGTCGACATGCACGCACAATAGCATCAATCTGTACGCACATATACGTATGTATGTGTTTTGGTCAGCGTCGCGTTATGTGTATGCATGTGCGTATATATATAGAGATAGAATATAACCTTATAATGAGAAATTCAATAAGTCTTGTCTTTTTTTTTTTTTTTTTTTTTTTTTTTGAACGGCAATAAGTCTTGTTTATTACAATAGAAAACTTAGAATAATATCATAGAACAAAATCAAATCAAACCAAAACTGAATGACACAGTTTCATCCAATTCCATATTTCTTAATCACCAGCATTAGTCGAAATAATTGAATTTTTTTCTCGATAGTTTACATCTTTTTACAAAACAATGATTAATTGTGTATGACACATCTCCTATATTAACTCGGACAAAATGCCCAATACTTTTGGATATGATAACTTAAGATAAGAAGATGCAAATTGTTTTGATTTACTACATTAGTCAACTTCCTTTTTCTTTATTTTGTAAGTTGCATAAACCCCACCTTCTACATATGGCAATTAAAGGTAAATAAACTAAATGAGGAAATACCAAGAGACGACAACTTCTTTCACTAAACAAAGTTGTTAAAATAATTTCAATTTTGCCTCTTAAATTGGAGACAAAAAGAATAATAATTGTGATTACTACGTTTTGATTTGCTTTCAGTAGTAATAAATCAAAATCAAAGAAAAGATTAGTGTTTAAGCGATAAGATGCTTTCTTATTAGATGCATGGTTGTTAGATTATTAACCCATATAAGAATTTCGTGTTAGTATCCTATGTTTTACGCCAAGTGGTTAACCTAAAAATTAGAGTGAGACTATTGCCTAAAAACCACATATACATACATACCTTCATAAAATTTGTTTACCTAGTTGGAGCGGCATATGCTCCATTAAGGGTTCGATGGGGCGACCAAAATTCAAACTATGGGTGTGCTGTTAGAAAAATTCAAAGCCGAGTTACTAGAATCAAATGTACAAGGCAATGCTAATACCCACGATACTTTGGTCGTATTACTCATTTAGTCATTTTTATGTGTCAATTGGCTATCCTATTCTTTGATCTCTTGTATATGTAAATGAAAACAAATATGAGCTGTTTAATTAAGTCAAAGGCCCATTCAACATGCTCTTTTAAGAGCATCTCCAATGTTAACACTAAAAATTTGTACTAAAATAGTGTAAAATGAACATCTTTATAGCATATTCTTGCACTAAATAAAAGTTCCTCCAATGTATAACACTAAATTTTAACACTAAACATTTTTAAGTAGTATAAAGTACAAGTCGACACAAATCACACAATAAATAAATAAAAAATGGTTAAAATAACATATATCGATATTGGGCTCATTGTAAACGTATTGATGGAGACTTACAACAATATAATTTATATAAGTTATTTTTTTGTTTTTATAATTAAGTATCAATGTTTAACAAATATGTTGAGTTTAAATAAGATGAATAGTATTAGTGACAAATATTTAGTGTCATTGGATTCTTGAATGATTTGCTGTTGGTACGATTGTGTGGACTTGGTGGTTGTTTGATTTGATCATCATTGGTATACAACAGGTTTGGCGAGGGTTATTTGTCCCTTTGCTGCTTATTCATGGTCTATCATTGTTGTTGCTCATGATGTCATGTCATGTTCCATCATTGTTGTTGCATATGACTTGATCCTTGGTAGTCTTCATGTGACTCATTCGTGATTGTTTTGAAGATTGGTCCAAGTTTATTATATGCTGGAAGTTAGGGTCGCGGATACCCTGTTTATGGTTCAAATTCGATTTGCTAACGATTGCATTCTGATTAGGTTATTAGATTATGCTTCTTGCATAATGCTAATAGAAGACGCAAATGGATTTGGTTTGGACTGAGCACTTGGAAGGCGGGGAAACTGGGTTATGGGTTTCTTCATGTTCAAGATCTGGATCGCTAGGATGACTAAGAAGACTTAAATGTTGATTTGAGTTGTGATGTATTGTATTTTTATCTTTAGTCATTGTTAGTTGTATTTGGATTTGTAAATTATAAGAATGGCCTGTCATTCTTATATAGTGGTTTGGTTAGTGTCCTTAGGGACTAAGATGAGGGACTCACTCTCATCCATTGTACTTCAATGTTTTTTGGTTAATATACTTTACCAGGGTGCAAGATTACCCCCCTTTACCCAAAAATATATTTAGTGTTTTACTATTCACATCACTAAATTAGTGCTAAAGATAGTGCTAACATTGGAGAAGGTTTTTTGTACCTTTTGGCACTAAATTAGTGCAAAAAGCATGTTTAGTGCCAACATTGGAGATGCTCTAAGACTCCATAACTTTGTATGTCCTTTCCAAATGGGAGGACACCACTTAAGTAGGGGGTGTTTGGGTGTTTATTTGAATTCTTTTTCTTATGATACAAAACTTTTAAGTATCATAAAAATAAGCAGTCCAGAAAAAGTTGCTTAAATTTTCTTTTGCTTCGAAAAACAATATGCAATTAGACCGAAACAAAGAATAGCTGGTTAGAAACTGCAAATTGAATCCATAATCAAGGGTTTTATGTTAGATGTAAAAGTTAAAAAAAAAAAAAAAAAAAAAGTACTTTCAATTTCATCCAAAAGCACCTTGAAATAAGCAATCCCAAACAGATTACTTTGATGGTGCATAAAGTGAATTTAGGCTCTAACATAACCTCTGTATCCAAAAGGTTCCCCACTTCCCCCCTTTGACCCAAATCCAAAAACGCAAGCCAAAACTGATCAGTGGTTAATCATCTAGCATGACCAGCTGATGCACTCATCCAATTTGATCAATTATTTGCTGGAAAACTTGAACCAGACCTTTCGCCAAAATTCTAACTACAGATAGACGCAAAACACGAAGAGGCACTCTAGTTGTTTATGTACGAACTACGTGATAATCAGTCTTAATTTGACCAATAGCAATAGCAATAGTTTTACATGTCAACTACATGATAATCAGTCTTAAATTGACCAAATGGGCGAGTTAGAGAAGAAACAATAAACTACGATAGAATCTATATCGGGCTTTGGTCATAGAATAGCAACAAACTTTCTTCATTGTCTCATTTTGGTACGTGAACTCTGAAAAAGTTGTGTAAATGTAACGAACTTTCATAAAGTGTTCCAACCTGCACAGTTGATGACGTGTCACGTTATAAATGTTGCCACGTGTCAGTTTATCAGGTATGACACGTCATCAAAATGTGCAGATTGAAACACTTTTATAAAAGTTTGTTACATTTACACTACTTTTTCAGAGTTCATTTGAAAATTTTCATTGCTATTTAATGACCAAAATCCAATCTATATCCTTAAGTCAAATAAAAGTTAGTCTGATGAAGAGAATTTAGAACCGACCCTTTCTCAAACGTGCCCAAGCAACAGCAGCAACCACAGCACCACCCAAGTGAGCTGATCCTGAAATTTTACTATCTCCCTGATGCAGTAAAGAATAATAATTCAGTTATAACACAAAGAGAAGCTTACTTCAAATTTCCAAGAAAACTGTTCTAATAATGTTCATTAGTCCCAAACCACACCATAAACGGTATATAGTAGGAATATAAACATAAAACGACGAAGTTTCATTTTCCCCCATAATGAAAGAATTGATTGGTGATAACAGCCTGAGGATCATACCTCCAATATTCTCATCATATCATGCCCAACTAGAAAAATCCCCTGAAGTGATCACATGAAACAATAAGGTTATGATATACTCAAAAGAATAAGCTTGTTTAATTTTAGTAGTAAAAGGAAATTTGATTTACCAGTAAGATAGCAGGGACGGGTATTATAAACTCAAGATATATAGTCTTTGTCGGGTTAAGGAAGATATCAAGCAACATAATAGCATTTACTGCACCGCTTGCTCCCTAAAAGTGACAAAATCACAGTTGCAAGTCATATACAATAGGACCGAAACAAGAACTTGTGTTTCAATAAATGAACATTAACGTACCAGCCCTGGAACTTTTGAAGGGTCTGGTTCAAACAAACGTCTGTCCTGTAGTTGAGAAACATACAATAAAAATATATCAGTATGTTCAACTTTGCTTAAAAATAAATAATGTGCAAGATAATGGATTTATATCAGGAAAATTTAAGAGCATATTTGTCTACTAAGTGGGTGTTTGGCATTGCTTATTTTTTCAGCTTTTCTGAGAAAAGCACTTTTGACTGTTTTTTTTGGCCAAATACTTCCTGCTTTTCTGCTTAAGGAAAAAAAGGAAGCAGAAAAGCAGTTTTTCATAAGCAAGTTGGTACATGCTTTTTTTTATTTTTTTATTTTTTATTATTATTTTTTTTTTCATGAGCAAGTTCTTACTTAATGGACTTTAAATAATTGTTTGGCAAGTTGTTACCGAAACTTTGGCTCATTATTTATGTAAAGATGTTGTAGTTTCTTTAGGTTAATTTTATATGTTCTTCGTATGCTTAACTAACTTAACAACATGTAACAAATGGGGAAAGGTTGTCATTTTACCTCGTATTTGATTAAATAAACAGAATTTGGCAAACACTACAAAAAATGCTTATCTGCTTATATGATTATTTTTAATCAGAAGCAAAACTAAACACTCTATTCAGAAGCACTTATTTTTAGTCAGCATAAAAGCACTTATTTTGAAAGCAGAAGCAGAAAAAAAACAGCAATCCCAAAAAATTTCAATAACATGTCAATGCAAGCTCGGGTAAGGACACTTAAAATTTAGTGTATGTAAACAATTTAATTTTGTGTTTCCTTTTTTTTGGGTAAAAAATTATTTTGTGCTTCCTTAATTGAACTTTTATACATGATATTATTGTGTTATAAATCATCAAAAAACTATATTATGATGATAATAATCTAATTTATTAATAACCTCTTAAGGGTGGCCTAGTGGCAAAAGGACTTGTGACTATCACTCTAAAATGTGTGAGGTCTCAAGTTCAATTCCTGCTAGGTGCAAACAACCTTAAGTGGCCACGCCAACCTCCTGAAAAGGGAGGGCTTTACCTGGTTTGAGTCTGTGTGGCGGTGGGTTCAAACCCCGTGGATTAGTCGGCCAAAAGGTCGGAAATCATGGTTACCAAAAAAAAAAAAAAAAATCTCATATATTAATAAAATGATTTATGATATTTTATGCATTTGAAACACACATTGGACGGTCTTTAACCCATTTAACGTGTTCAACCTAACTTAATATTAGCTAAAGGTTAAGTATTTGACTCGTTAGAGGAAAAAATAACCCATTTACCATTTATTTAGGTCTATAACTGGTGTGGCGTTTGTAACTAAGTTTTTAAAACAAGAGGAGATGGGGAAATCACATGATAATTTAAGATATGGTAAGTGATTAAGGATCAACATGAACCGGTATTGAACTAATTGTTAGAACCATTAGGAGCGTTATACCTTTGATGACGGAACCAAAAAAGCACGGTGCACCAAGTAGAATGCTGAACCAACAAAAGCCCCAGCCAGGTACAACATTAATAAAAATTCAGGCCCAAACTGATGTCCAATCTGTTGTATAAAGCAACAAGAAACATGGTTATGTTAACCAAAATTAGTATCTAAGATCTTGTGACTGGGGGTTATTAGTTATGTGTTGTTTTCCTAGGGTTTCGTGGTTTACATAAAGAAACGTTTGCTAAAGCTACATGATAGCTAATATGTAAATGAGAAAGAGCAAAACTTGCATAGAGATTCTAGATATGTAAACTTACACTCTTGCCAAAGAAATAAAGCCCGATCATGTTTGAGACAATATGTCCTACATCATTATGACTGAAGGCAGAAGTTATCATAGTATGGAAGCGTCCACTTTTAAAGTTGTCCAATTGTATCTGTGAAGATGAAGTAATTAGTATAGTAACAAAGATGCAAGAATTAGAAGGTGGCAAAATGAGCATGTTGGGTAACAGGAAAAAAAAGCTAGTAAATTTTAGTTGGGTCAAACCGTCAAACTATTTGGCCAGGTTAAGTGGTGATTTGGTAAACATGTTTATGTCCACTTTTAGAAATAACTAATGTGATAACTATAAATTCATATAAACTATTAACAGAGAAATAGTATAGACTCTTTCTGGACCTGTTGGAGATCAAACATAACCAGGTTCGACCCGTTCATAAGTTAATGAGCCGAAATAGACCACCTCTATTCATACTCAGAATAAGATAAGGTCATCGTGTTAGAAAACAAAAACCATAACCATGAAAACTCACCATGAAATTCTGCACCATAAACCTACGGTCAGCAACCCTCCACAGTAGAAACACGGCCACATTTGTTACAATCAAGCCTATTACCACACCATCAGTTGTGAGTCTCCTTCTGAACTGTGCCAACCTGTGAACATAATAATGAATATATCATCTATCTGCAGACATAATAAAATTGACATCACCGAACTCTAAGTTGTAAAGCTAAAAGGTATTGCGTTTGGTTTTGCATCAAGGACCTTCAAGACTGTATAAATGGTACAAAATTATAAACAAAAGGATATGCAGTTGAAACTCACTATTTAGAAAGGGAAAGTAAGACTTTCATGAAATCCGAGAATGTGCATTAATCTATTGGCACACAATCCGCTAGCAGTTACTACGTAATATTTATATTAACTCACATGACATCCAGAAACTTAAAACAAAACCACGACTAAAAATCTGAGTAATATATTCCAATACACAACACAAGTAACCATGCACTCTTGCGGGCAGTTTGACATTGCAGTTCGAAAGTGATTACTAAATCATCCACTGTAATATAAAGCGCTGCAGGAAATAGGCATAGTAATCATAGCAACCGGTGTCCCATATGCTAAAAAAATAACTACTGCTACTTTGCAGCATAACAATCATATAATCACTATCACAAAATAGCTAAACTATAGTCTTCAAACGATATAAAAAACGTCACTTTACGCTAAAAACAAAACACACAATCAACCATACGAACCACAACATTAGCCACTTATCCAACATAGTCAACCATAAACAAGAAAACAAAACACAGTTTGATCAGCATATGAAACTAACCATGTTTGTTGGTAACTAACAGGCTGATTAAACTGAAACCCATGTCTCCTAAACTGATCTCTCAAAGACCCCAATCCCCCCTGACCCACAAAACCCTTAAATTTCGCTAAAACCCCGTTAAACCGAACCGGGTTCAAAAGGACTTTGATCAAACAGTTGGTGGGTGTTCCTTGAAATGCTTGTGGCAGAGTATAAAACCCATGATGGTGGTGGTAATTAGGTGTCACATTGTTGGTCACAGGGTGTGAAAATGGGTTTGATTTGAAGGGTTTTGGAGTAAATTTTTTTGATGGGTTTTTGGTGATTAGTTTAAGGGAGAATAATTTATGCATAGTGTGATTTGAAAGATGAGAAGTAGATGTTTGAAACCCTAATAATAATTTCCAAATGAAATGAAATGAAATGAGAGATTTTTGGGGTAAAGATTAATTGATGTTATAGCTTAAAATGGAAACACAAGTTATATATGAGAATAAAGTTGTTGTAGAAGTGATCAAAACATGAACTTGATTAACACTTCTGTTTTTTCTTAAAGTACAACTTTTACTAAAGGATACTGTATTATTTAGGTGAAATAAAAATTAAGTTATAACCAAGCATCAATCCGTTGTAGTCTAGTTGGTTAGGATACTCGGCTCTCACCCGAGAGACCCGGGTTCAAGTCCCGGCAACGGAACTTTTTGTTTTTTTTTTTACAAAATCTTGGTGACATTTAAATTTATTTGGTTGGTTGGTTACACACAGTTACATAGGGGATAAAGTATAGTGTTCCTTTAACATAACTTTGAAGCTTTCGCAAGCATTCAAGTAGTTTGATCAATTTTTGACATCTTTTATCGTCCCTTAAATAAAATATATCCCAATTAACCCATTCATGAATAAACGGGTTACACTGCAACCTCTAATAAAATCAATGGTACCCAATTCTGTCTTCCACGATGTATGGAGGAGATGAGATGTAGTCAACCTTACCCCTACCGAAGGTAGAGATGCTGCTTCTAGAAAACATCTGGTCTTTCTGCGGGGTGTGAGGATCAAACCCTCGCCTCTGCCTTCAAAGGAGAGGGGTTTTTCCAACTAATCCAACCCTGCTTGTTACACTGGAACCACTAATCTTGATACTAATATGGGATTTGTTAGATTGGTAAAGAACTCACTGTAAAGTTTCGGATCACGGTCAGCAACTTTCCACAACAAATACACACCAACATTTGTATAGGTCAAGACTCTAAACACATAATCACCGTAAAGTTCCTCTTGTGGGTGGTTCCCATGAGAGCAAATATTATATGGAGTATATACATTATCATACATGATCAAGCATGATAACTCCGTACCAAACTAGTGATAAAAAAAAAAGAATTACCATCTTTTTGAGTAGATAAACAACTTGCTTCCAACGTTTCCTTTAGTCAAAATCCGGTTTCCAGGAATTGGGTTCGAAAATGCTTGTGGTGAAGTAGTGTAGGTAGAGATATTGCCACGATGAGTAAGTGTGTTTGATCGGTTTGTGAAAGAACTTGTGTTGGGTATTTGGGTATTGATTTGAGGCATAATAGCTTCTGCATTGTTTGATGATGAATGGAAAACGAACCCTTAAAAATGTTGAGAATTATTATTTATGGTTGTGTTTTTGCTGAAAAAGAGAAGGAAAAATGATTTTCTTCTTCAAATATTTCTTATCATTCGGGGAAGTAACACGCAATTAAGTCTAACAATGGTAAAAAAAATCTTACTTAAAAGTTATACCAGTACTTATATTGTTGGAAAAATGACACATACAATAACATATAAAACTAAATACAGTGAAATCTCATGAACTCACATATTATGTTCATACTCTTTAGGTGGTGAGACATAAGAAATTGATGAATATAATACCTATAATTATAATAAATACCATGAAAATCTCATGAACTCATCCTGCTGTTAACTTGTTTTTGATATAAAAGTAATAATGCTGTTGCCTTCTTCAGTCCGCTTGCTCATAGACGCGTGAGTGGCTCGAGTTCTAGTAGCTAAAATTCTATTTGTAGCATCACTATACTATATATGTTTGGCAAGAAAGGAACAACGTTTTGTTTAATAAACGTACAAGAACAGTGGATTAATTATTTGTGGTAATTTTCTTGACTGTACGACTCAAGTTAAAGTTATAACAAAAGCTAGTATGATGAAAACCATTGTTTACAGCCGCCGTCGCAGTCGTGCCCAAGCTATGGCTCCAACCGCAGCACCACCCAAGTGAGCAGCTCCCGAAATCAGACTATCATTCTGAAACAGTAACAATATTGTCAACATCGAGCTCCATCGTAAGATCTTATGTTTGTCTATCGGTAAGGAGTAAACATATTTGTTAGTATCAGATTAAGGAACATACCTTTACTCTGTTTGCATCTAACCAAATCATATATATCCCCTGCAATGGTCATGAGATATAGAATAACTAACATTGTCACTACAATAAAGCAACTAATTTTAATCACTTTTAGCACTGTTAACATATTTAAGGATGTGATTCCCTTATAAACTTGCATGAAGAAAGTTATGGTGGCTAATTGCTTCGTAAAAATGTGAAGAAATTGATTACAACTTTTCACTTAAAAATTAGTCCAAATTAGTTAAATTTGCTATCTATAAGTTCTAAATCTTTATGCTTTTAGTGAGGACAACTTTTTTCTTTTTTTCTTTTCGGCACTTATAAGCTTTTAATATATTGAAAACTTCTATGTGTAACATGGAATTATTAATTTGACGTGTTACTATTGCAGAAATATAACATTTGATTTACCGCTAATAAAGAAGGGACTGGTATTATGAAATAAAGCAATACTTTTTCCCTTGGGAAAAGTAAGATATCAAGGCACACCATAGCAGTCACTGCACCACTTGCTCCCTGAATTAACAAAACAGGAATTAAAAACATATACTAAGGAGGTGTTCTAAACAAGAATGTCATGTAATATATATGAAAAGTTTTGATTGACATGAGAATGATAATGTACCACTGCTATACGTTTTGTAGGGTGAGGCTTTGAGCCCTCTGATGATGGTGCTGGCTCAGATGCTCGATAACTACAATCAACCAAGTAGGCGAACGCACCACCTAATGCGCCAGCTATGTACAACCTCAGCAGACTTCCAGGCGTAATTATTCGTCCAAGCTGTCGAATGAAGTATCAAAAAGCACAAACACTTTATTTTTGACGTTTTCATTGGTTGCAAAGAAAAGAAAAAAATCATTGATTATTCGACTTCACTGAGTTGAGCTTTAAAGATGGTATAACATAATTCTTAGTTTTCATTGTTATTCTTTTACCACGAAACATCTTTGCCAAACGTTATACACTTATACATGCATACTCGTTTCTAATAAATTCACGTAATTAAAGCAAAATTCATCTAGCTTATGCGTATTAACCTCATAACAATACCAATCACAACTACTATACTAGCAACGATATATTGACAATGCTGTTACGCGATTTCTAAATTAAAGCATGTTAACTTACACTCTTGCCAAAGCTGTAAAGCCCCACCATGTTTGCGACCATATGTAACAAGCTAACATGACTGAATGCGTAAGTTATCAGAGTATGGTACCTCCCACTTTTAATGTTATCATATTGTATCTGCATAAGTGATATCAAATTGATATGTAAATTGGAAACAATGATGTCAAGTCAGAGAAATCGTTTGCTTAAAATGTGCTCTTTTTACATATTTGAAGATGAAGAAAAAAAATTGTTGAGGATAACCCAAGGGTAACTTTTAAGGTTAGTTCATCAATCTTAATTAATTTTCTTTTATTTAACGTGTCCGGTCCCCTTTATATAAAACATAACCCAATCAACACATTCATCTGTAAATATGCAATCTATGATGTTGATACACATGGTTGATTACTTCAGGAGAAACTCACCGAGAAGTTTCGAATCATGAACTTACTGTCAGCGACTTTCCACAGCAAATACACGCCCACGTTTGCCAAAACTAAGCCTCTTAACACACCCTCATATGTACGTTCCTCTTGCGAGTTCCTGTGAAAACAAATATCATACATACACTAACATATATGATCAAACATGTTTAAATCCATACCACACGTATGTCCTACGCGCACTTAAAAGGATTACCATCTTTTTGGGTAACTAACAAAATGTCTTCTGAATTGATCTCTTATCGACCGATTCACAAACAACTTACTTCCAACGTTTGCATTAGGCAAAAGCCGGTTTACAAGAACCCGTTTCGAAAATGCTTGTGGTGCATTAGTAGTATAGCGGGATACATGTTTATGATGGCGAGGAAGGGGGTTTGATGGAAAAGTTTGTGAAATAATATGTTTTGTTGGGTTTTTGGTTATTAATCTGAGGGTGTATAGGATTTGCATTCTGTCATGATCAAAAGCAAAGCACTTAAAGCTTTTGGGAGGTATTTATAGGTTGTGTCACTTGTGTACGTTTTCTTTTCTTGTTGAGAAAGACAAGTGGTTTTAATATTGTTTTTTTCATGAAAAGTTCCTAGTTAATCGGTGGATCGGGTACGAATTCAATAATCATTTATCTTTTATATAATAACAGAATTACATCATTTCAGAGTTTTTTGACAAAACAATCTTAGTGAAAAAAAAATTAGACCAATAGAAATGCTCGATTCTGACACATAGGCGAAATCAAACAATATGATTGGCCAATAAAAAATCAAAATTAAATTGATTTTGGTCAAACTTTAATAAATTTGGTGCAAAATTTGATTAAGGAAAAAAACACATAAAAATAGGTGTCAAATTTATGAAAATAAAAACTTAAAAAAAGATGAGTTTTAATAAATTTGGTGCAAAATTTGATTAAGGAAAAAAACACATAAAAATAGGTGTCCAATTTATGAAAATAAAAACTTAAAAAAAGAGGAGGTAATTAATAAAACATTAGTGATTGAATTTTAAATATATTATATGGAGTTAAGTGTAAAATTATAAATCTCCATGTTTTGTGATAACTTTAGATAATAAACAAATAACCCCTTACACTTTATACCCCTACACTTTATAATATGAACTTTGTTTACAATTGCATGAGTATTAGTATTGGTTTGAGACTTCCATCCATTAAACTTACAAAATTTTATAAATGTACGAATTACTTTTAATATACGTTAAATACTTTTAAAATAAATATTAGTTTTAAACTTTCATCTATTAAAATATCTTTTTATTATGTACGTTAAATATAAATAAGAACTCATGTTATCCTATTTAAAAGTTTAATCTATACGTAAACGGGTTTGAATATTAAATACAGTTAAATTGTTATTAACGGTAATATAAGTATCAAATGGTAAGTACGAGTTACTGTGATATGAAGATAAATATACGCGATTGTACTTATAACGACTCATGTAATTATTATTTAAAATTTATATACAGATATCTGGAAAAACATTTTTAAAAAACTTTACGGAGTATATTTTAACTCCATCAACGGTCACTATGTGCTACTAAACTCGCACATTTTGTACAACATGATATCAATAGTTAAAGTTAAACAACAACATCAACCTCAACATTAACATCTATGTCAGTTAAACAAAGTTAAATCTTGCATCCAGTAAAATTTTTACAAAATATTAATTGATATTAATACATAAAGAAAAACTCATGCATACTTATTAGTTGTACTTATATCATAATTTTCACTGGTAAATTCTTATATATTCATATAGTAAACAAAAAATTTAAAATAAATTGATTTGTGTGTAAACTCATGTGATCAAAGAACCTTTGGCCCAATAACATTATAAGGAGACACGCTCAAGAATCAAATACAAGATCGATGCCACGGTTATATTTATAATTTATGCTAACTATTTTTCTTACTTTCGCACATGTTGATACTCTAACTTTTTAAAATATACATAAGATTTTCTGTTTTTAAACGATAATACTATATAATTAAATTTTTCTTGAAACCCCATGCGTGCACGGGTATTATAACTAGTGAGATTGACAATTATACTTAGCTACTCAATCTATAATTTGTGGTTAGGTTGTTTAGGTTACTTGTCAAGATTAAAAAAAATGCTACGACAACGTAATATTTACAAATATTTTCACAAAATGAGGTGACATCATGAATTGGGGCTCATCGTCACTCTTTCCTTCATTAGTTCTTTCTTTTATAACAAATCATTTTGTGAATAAGAAGTTATATGATTGTATCATTACACCAACTCAAAAGTATGTCTAATCTATTTATTGGATAACATGTGAGTTGTGACTTTAAAATAATATTGTTAAGCTGAATTATTTTTAAATGATGTTCACATAAAATTTACAAAAATTCTCACAAATATGTGTCACCCTAAATTCAACTCAAATTTATTCTCCCTCATATTGCAATTGGCTAAAAGATGTACAAGCCATTATGTCATATCATTATGTGAAGATTATTTTGTTAACAGTATGTGAATATAGAATTTCTCTTGGGCCCGTTTGGTACGCAATATGTTTTTGAAAATTTTGTAATGTAATAGAATTTTAATTTATTAAAGAAATTGCAATTGTAATCTAAATTAGTTGTAATATGAATAGATTGTAGTTGTAATTAATAATAATAATAATAATAATAATAATAATAATAATAATAGATAAATTGAATAAAAAATAATTAATTATTAAAATAATAATAACAAAATATGTAAATTAAATAATAAGAATAATAGGTTTTTAAATTTAATAAAAAATAATTAATTATTAAAATAGTAATAATAAAATGTTTAAATTAAATAATAAATAAAATCAATAATTAAAAAGTATTGATACTCTTTTAAATATAATAATAAATAAAAATTTAAAGAATAAAAAATTATTATTTATAATCTTTATATTATTTAATTATAAAATATAAATGATTGATAATAATAATAATAATAATAATAATAATAATAATAATAATAATGTTGATTTATAATAATAATAATAACAATAATAATAATAATAATAATAATAATAATAATGCTTTAAATTATAAAATTATGAATTACAATGTAATTCAAAACTTTCTATCAAAATTGTTATGTAATTTGAATTCCCCCACTTGTTGTAATTGGAGTGGTTGAATTACAATTACATTCGAAACCAAACAATCTACATAATGTTATCTGAATTACAATTCTCTTAATTTTGCAAACCAAACAGCTTACGTAATGTAATCAGTTTACAATTACATTAAATGTTAGATCTAGTTAAATTTAGAATAGGTTGTTGGAACAAGGCTTTCTTTCCGGCTTGTTCGTATTCAATACTGGATTTCTTTGTGAATATTTTTTCTATTTCAGCTTGTAATAGTGATGTTCGTAAGGTTCAACGGCCTTCTAAGTGGTATCCTCCTCACGATGGGTCGTTAAAGTTTAATGTGGACGGTTCGGCAATATGTAAACCGGGTTTGGCGGGTATTGGTGGGTTGCTACGCAATAGTAAGGGTGTTGTCATTGCTTTGTTCTTTATATCAATTGGTGTTATGGACTCTAATGTTGCAAAAAATTTTGGCCATAAAAGAAGCGTACAAGATGTTACATAAGAAGGACGAAGTTCAAATCGGTAAAAATTGTTATTGAAAGCGATTCTTCGAATGCCATTTCGTGGGTTCTTAATCGAAGTAAAAGAACATGGAAGTTATTGCATCACTTCCAGGAGATAGATGATTTTTTTAAGTTGTTCTGGTCGTACGATTATTCAGATATATCGAGAATGCAATTTTGATGCTAATAATTTGGCTAAAGATGGGGTTTATTGTACTTCTCATCTAATTATATGAAAGGAGTTTTGAGTCATTTTTTGGTTTGGTGGTTCGTTTACGTCTGCTAAGTTCATCAATGGAATGTTTGCTAAGAGGTTTTTGTTAATACAAATATCGCCTAAACACGTTATTTATATTTTACGATCTTTGCTAAGTTTTGTTAATGACAAAGTACAAACTTTAGTTTATAGTAATACATTACTTTAGTTAAGTCTTATATAACTAGACTTTACATTTCTATTTAAACATAACATAGTTTTATTTCTTTAAATGGAAACATCACATCATGCATTTATGGAATGCTTATGTGTTTGACTAGCCATATTGTTCTTACACATTTTAGAAGTATGATGAGTGCTTTAATAATAATAATAATAATAATAATAATAATAATAATAATAGATAAATTGAATAAAAAATAATTAATTATTAAAATAATAATAACAAAATATGTAAATTAAATAATAAGAATAATAGGTTTTTAAATTTAATAAAAAATAATTAATTATTAAAATAGTAATAATAAAATGTTTAAATTAAATAATAAATAAAATCAATAATTAAAAAGTATTGATACTCTTTTAAATATAATAATAAATAAAAATTTAAAGAATAAAAAATTATTATTTATAATCTTTATATTATTTAATTATAAAATATAAATGATTGATAATAATAATAATAATAATAATAATAATAATAATAATAATAATGTTGATTTATAATAATAATAATAACAATAATAATAATAATAATAATAATAATAATAATGCTTTAAATTATAAAATTATGAATTACAATGTAATTCAAAACTTTCTATCAAAATTGTTATGTAATTTGAATTCCCCCACTTGTTGTAATTGGAGTGGTTGAATTACAATTACATTCGAAACCAAACAATCTACATAATGTTATCTGAATTACAATTCTCTTAATTTTGCAAACCAAACAGCTTACGTAATGTAATCAGTTTACAATTACATTAAATGTTAGATCTAGTTAAATTTAGAATAGGTTGTTGGAACAAGGCTTTCTTTCCGGCTTGTTCGTATTCAATACTGGATTTCTTTGTGAATATTTTTTCTATTTCAGCTTGTAATAGTGATGTTCGTAAGGTTCAACGGCCTTCTAAGTGGTATCCTCCTCACGATGGGTCGTTAAAGTTTAATGTGGACGGTTCGGCAATATGTAAACCGGGTTTGGCGGGTATTGGTGGGTTGCTACGCAATAGTAAGGGTGTTGTCATTGCTTTGTTCTCTGTATCAATTGGTGTTATGGACTTTAATGTTGCAGAAAATTTTGGCCATAAAAGAAGCGTACAAGATGTTACATAAGAAGGACGAAGTTCAAATCGGTAAAAATTGTTATTGAAAGCGATTCTTCGAATGCCTAGTTTTAGTACCTTTGACAATAGCATCTCACATCTTGTAGTCAATCATCCGGATGTATTGCCTCATCCTCATTTTCCATATCTCATACTCACCTTGCTTCGGCATAGGAACCTTGGAGGCAGTAACCATATGAGTTTCATCACCCATTGCTTCAGATGTGTTAACAGACAGAACTTGAGAGAATGTTTGAGTTCTTCTTGATCACAGCTTCTAGATCACAAGCTCTGATACCACTTGTTGATCCTAGTTTAGCAATTGATCTAGTATTATTATCTTAGATAAACCAAGACAACAATGTATAGAAGCTGACTTGTTACAAACTTAATCAATATGCGGAATTTATTGATTAACTTCAATATATTGAATACGAGCACCCTGAATAGTGCTAGGGTTTTGCAACCTTGAAGTGAATACAATGCTAGACTAATTCGTACTCTAGTCTAACACTAGGATCTCCTTTTATACACCAAGGAACCCTACAGGCTTACAAACTACTTCCTACCCAAGACTATGATCTTCTAACATTATAGAATATTACATAATATCTTTACTATAAATACAAATATTCGTACATAATCTTATCACACAAGCAGCAGAGTCTCAGCAGTATACTTCCAGCAGTAGAGTCTCAGCAGTAGTCTTGTCTGGCAGTAGAGATTTTACACTTAGCAGTAGACAAGACTAGGTAGCAGCAGTGTAGCACCCAGAAGTAGAGTTACTTCAAAACCCAACAACCGCTCAACATAGAGGCACAAGAGGGTGGCTCAAGTAGCACTGTAGTTCCTCCGTCACAGACTGAAACCGAACAACGTGATCCAGAAGGGAACATAATTATGAAGGAAGCTACAGAGGATGTAGGATCTAAACACACGCCTTGTGTTAGAGTGATACTTTGAGTTATATTATTAAGCACGTGGAATATACTTAACAATACTTAGAATGTTTATTGTATGATGTAATGCAAGTGAGAACAGTTGTAAGTTTAACACCAAAGCTTCAATATTATTAATAATAATATGAGTGATTGATGAGTGCTCAAACACTCATCATTTTTGGTCAATTCTGAAACACAAAACATCTGAAAACACGCAAAATCACATTAAAATGATGAAAATATCCAAGGATCGTGTTTTATGTGTCTTAAATGCAAAATGTTTAAAAACAAATGAAAAATGAGCAAAGTTTNTTTTGGTCCCTGAACTTTGGGAAAATTACAGAAATGGTCCTTGGGAATTTTAAAATGCAAAAATGGATTTTTGGTCCTTGTGTTATTGGAATGTGGCAGGATTGGTCCTCGTGATTACTTTGGAAAATGTGCAAAATCAGTCCCTTGGGTTTGGTCAAATTGCAAATTTGGTCCTTGTGTTATTACTAATACCAAATGAACCCTTTGTTTACTACCAATCCAATAACAGTCCAAATCCAATCCAATAAAACAACACCCAAAAAGAAAACCCCATCCCATTTCACCTGTGGCCCAAATACCATTCCCAGCCCAAATCCATTCCATATAATAATAAAACCCCCAAATCCCACGTTTTTATTAAACACCCCTTTTTCAGTCAAACTTGGTTGACCCTCCTTCTTCCCCTCACCCACGTGAACCTGTACTTCCCCCCCAACCCCTCCATACTTCCACATCACTAACACCAAACCTTGTCTCCCCAACCTTAGCTACCCTCCAAAGTGCATTTATTGTTCTTAAATCCCTCCAAGTAACCAGAAAAAGCAGATTGGACTTTTTGGCGCCAAATCCATTTGAATGGTCAAGATGCATTCTGAGCCATCCAACGGCTCAGAACTATGCTGGGAAAGATTCAGAAAGTCCAAGAAACCCTAGAGGTTCACTATAAAAGGAAAAAGAAGGAAGGGCAGCCGGGAGTTAGTGTAATTTAGTTTAATCTAGGTCGTTCATTTAATTTTCTCAATTCCATTGTATGTTAAAGCTTTCTAGTATTGGTTTAAGTATTCTCAGTGTATTATGAAACATTTTCAAGCATTAATTTAAGTATTTTTCTCAGAATTCAGTTTGTGCAAATTTTCACTAAAAATCTCAAGTCTGGCTTAAGTTGGTGTTTGTTGTTATCATGGACTGAAATAGTTAATGTAAGCACCTAAAAAGCTTGTCTAAGCTTTTAGTAAGTATTAAAAACAGTTTAGGATAAAAAGGCAAAAGTACAAAAAATTCAAGCAAATTACAAGAAAAATAAAAAAACAGGTTTGAAGAAGAAGAAGAAAGAAGAAGAAGCAGATATGGTGATAAGGATTGGTTTAGAGCTCATGGGAGCATAGGTTGGATACCTGGTTCTCATTCTCTCAGTTCTATGCCCTTGAGCCTCTTGTAAGAATTTATATTTCCTTTTTCTTCATAAACTGCCATCTTTTATTTTAGTTGTTGTTTGTTGTTTGCTATCATTTAATTCTGTTTAATTTAGCTCATATTAGCTTAGTATAAGTTAGTTTATTAGTTTGTTAGCCTAGATCCTAGAATTGCTGCACAAAATTGCCATAACAGATTTGTTAGGAGTGTTTGGAATTGCATGTTTAGCTGTGTTCTAGTAAGATTGGTTGTTAGTATTGGTTGATTTATGTTGCTTTAGATTCAGATAGTTCATTTAGGTCAATAAATCAGTAGCTCATTAGTTAAAAAGTCAATTTCATCTTAAACCTCACCTTGGGATCTATCTGTTGGAATTTTGGATTCCATAATCTTGCAAATCAGCTCACCAGTGGTTAGGATAGCTTATTTTGGTCTCATTTCAACTTTAAACATTACCTTTAGTGATCTGGGATCAAGAAAATCTCAAAAAAAGTCAATTTGTTCTTCATATTCAAAAGTCTAAGTTCTTCAACTGCAGAAAATAAGACAATCTTTGAGTTCATGCACAGGGTTTAAAAGAGATTGAAAATAGAAAGTTATTGCTGTTATGTGTTAATTGGTTGCTTGTGCATATGATTCAAAAAGAAAATCTTGATTTGGAGCTTAATTGCTATCTTATTTTTAAGCCCAAAGAGGCCTGTTGAGCCTGTTTGCACATTTGCCTCCCCTGACCCAGGATAGGTTAGCCTTGGGTCAGTTTTCATTTGATCATTAAGTGGTCAATTCTTGACCAATTGGTGTGATTCTTGTTGCTTTGTACTCCCCCCTAGGTAGAGTTTAGGATTTAGTATTTGGTTTACCTTGTATTGCTTATTTAACTGCTTAATTTAAGCCTTATTTTGGGCTTATTTTGTGCTGTTTCTGTGTTGTCAGTATGTGCTGAGTGAAGTTTTGATTTTGTTCTTGCTTATTTTAATTGTTGTTTATGCTAATCTTGTTGTTGTATAATGCTTCTTGTTGTTGTATTTATTTTTATTAATCTGTAGTATAAGCTTAATTAGCTTATTGAGCTTATTGGCTTTTCTTGCCCATTTGCTCATTTTTGATTTGTTGCTGTTTATAATTGTTGTTGTAGTTGAATTGATCATTGTTGTGTTTGTTGCTGTGTCATTTGTTGTTTTGTGTTTGTGCTTGTGCTTGAGTTAACAAAACAGAAAACAGATAAAGAAATAAAAAGAAAGAAAAATAAATTTAGTTAGTGCTATGTTCTTGTTTCTATGTTCTTGATTTGTGTTTGATCCTGTTGTTAGTGTTCTTGTTCATTTGTTGTTGTTGCTGATAAATCTTGGTTGTTATTGCTATTGTATTGTTGCTGTTGTTGTGAGTTGTCTGAACCAAAAAGCAAACAGAAAAGAAAAAAAAAGAGAAAGGAAACAAGTTTGGAATTTTTGTTTAATTGTTGTGTTAGTGTTGATTGTTGCTTTGTTCTTGTTGTTGTAATCTGTTGTTGTTGTTGCTTGTGGTTGTTTTTGGATTTACTTTTGTTGTAATCTTTGTTGTTGCTGGGTTGTTTGCAATCAGAATCAAAAAGAAAGAAAAAAATAAAACAATTAGCAAAAAGGAAGAAGCCAAGGGTCGAACCCTTGACCTCTACCCTTGACCAGTCAACAACACACACAACACCACCACTCAGAACCAAATGTGCCCGAAGGACTTGCACTAACTTTCTCCCTAGTTTATTATTTAACCCCTCCTAGTCCTAATAAGCTTATAAGCTTATTCAGCTTATTACTTGCTTATTCAGAACTGTGACCCAAGCTTTTTATATTTTTGTTAAATTTGTTGTATCTTGTAGTATTTTATAAAAAAGTTTCAAATTTTTAGGAAATAGTTTAGTATTTATTTTAATTTAAATTAGTTAAAATAGTTTTTAATTAATAATAAATAATTAAAAAGTCAAAAAAATA
>LBNU01023806.1:0-12390 GCA_014162995.1 Artemisia annua
ATGTGGCCAAAGGACGGGAAATAGTCACACAAAATACACATTTACTAGAAAGACTCATCTCAAATGTCACATATGTTATATATTTATGTGGCCAAAGGACGAACAATAGTTACTCTCAAAAAAAATTCGTGTGATTATAAGGTATTTACAGTCACGGATAATGACTAATCCAACAAAACTTGTGCCTAATTTGTCACACATATTCGGGGTTTTGGTCACTCTTTTTCGATAGAAAAGGCCACGAACTCAACAATGTGACAATATGCCACCTACGGTGGCGGGACCTTTGGTCACACACGACGAAAAAAACGTGTGTGACTATATGCCTATCGTCACACATTTTGGGCGTCACCGTTCCAACTTTTTGTACCAGTGTAGGGAATTCACTGTGAATATACAACGAGTCAAACATTATCAGGAAAGTGGTAAAGAAATGATCAATGAAAAAGACATAACTTTTGATGAAGAAGTCATGTAGAGCCGATGAGTTTGAGTCTATCTACAAGACTCGTTAATAAAGAAAAGTGCTTCTTGGGAGGCAACCCAAGCTTTGTGTGTTTGTTTATTTGTTTGTTTGATTTGTTTCTGTATGTATGTTATTTTTCTTGTTATTGATTCATTCTTCAAAAACTAACTTGTGAAAATGCTTTATTTTGTTTTTAACTTCATCTTAACTACATATAAAGGTATTTTGCAAAAGATAAGTGTAAGGGAAATCTAAAACGGTTTATAAGAACGAATGAACATGAATCATAACAATGTAAATTAACATGCATATTAGTACTTGTTTGAGTCAATGCTTGTATCAAGTCATAATGATGTTTTTGCAGGAATTCCAGGAAGTAAGGTATAGGTTTTCCAAAATTTTTCCAGAAACTTAACATGAGGATTCTGTCAGATCATTTCTGACGGTGTCAGGCATTACAACCTGACGGCTTCAGGCAGTAATTTTTTGAAATTTTTTAAAGTTTTGTATTTCTTCCGGATTCATAAAAAGTTTTGTTAATTCTCTAACTTATAATCTCCAGGAATTCTGCAAAAACATTCATTCCACAAGCATTATATCCTATTATAGATTATACCGCTGATTTTACGCGAGGTTCGCCTATATTCTTTTTCAGGTTAACAGGTTATATTGGACAAGGAGATGATTTATATTTTGGAAGTGAAGCTTTGAGCGTTCATCTTTCTTGGAAGAAGATCTAACCATGTTACCTCACTATCCACACCAAACGAATCAGGGGAGTATTTTGTTTCATTCTTTCATTTTTTTTACTTTTACATCTTTTATGTGAACATTGGGGACAATGTTCGGTTTAAGTGTAAGGGGGGGGGGGTAAATGAAGACACCTCAGAGAATGCAATTGCGCTTGATTTTTGTTCGTTTGATAGTAAATTGGTAATAAAACCAAGAGAAATATTTGTTAGGGCAATTTTAGCGCCAATTTACAATTTTTTTACACCATTTAGAAGTGAAACTTTGGTCATAATAAGCGTCTCATGGATAGGAAATTATATGACTAGCACAAAAAATGTACCACTAAAAAATTTTCGACCCCAAATATGTGAGGTTCGCCCCTAGAATTGGTAGGAAAAGCATTTATGCTATGATGTGTGTACCGGTAGCACTTAGATTCTAGAACTTGCATTAGGACCATCTCAAATCCACAATTGAGACTACATTCGTGTAGTTAGATCTACTACATGATAAGAGGCATTAGGATTAACCCTTTGTTTTACACCCGTGTTTTTGTTATAATTACGTTGGCTACATTGGTCAAGTAATTCACCCACACCCTTTGCGTTGTAACCTTTTTTGGTACAAAACTTTGGTCATAATAAGCGTCTCATGGATAGGAAATTATATGACTAGCACAAAAACTGTACCACTAAAAAATTTTCCACCCCAAATATGTGAGGTTCGCCCCTAGAATTGGTAGGAAAAGCATTTATGCTATGATGTGTGTACCGGTAGCACTTAGATTCTAGAACTTGCATTAGGACCATCTCAAATCCACAATTGAGACTACATTCGTGTAGTTAGATCTACTACTTGATAAGAGGCATTAGGATTAACCCTTTGTTTTACACCCGTGTTTTTGTTATAATTACGTTGGCTACATTGGTCAAGTAATTCACCCACACCCTTTGCGTTGTACCCTTTTTTGGTACACGATACCCCTAGTACACCCCTCAGAGCCTATCTTTTCGTTTCGACCTTTGAGCATCTTACTCAAAGTGAGAATTTCTTACACCCCACTTAAATGTAAACCCAAATCGCCTTAGCCTACCTTGTATGCACTCACCTTTAGTGCATTATTGTGACAACATTTGTTAAACCCTTTGTTAATTATCTAATTGATTACATGGTTGCTAATTCGATTCATATCCTTGTAAATATTGTTTTGGGACGATTGGGACTCATGGGTAAAGTACTTGTTTAATGGAGTAATAACATCATTATTAACCCCATATGTGATAAATATTTTAAAAGTACTCCAAGTTTTTCGATTATCTTAATTCAAGTCATTAGATTAGTTATTAGTAAAGTATGTAAAAGTTCAAGTGTAAGGGGAGAACCGAGGCCCCTATGATGTATTATTTTGGATGGTAGGGCAAGAGTGTATGCAAAAAAAAAATAAAAACAAAAATAAAAAAAAAATAAAAAAACCAAGAAAAATACAAAAAAAATGAGAAAAAGAGAAGTAGAAAAAACATACGGACTACCGTCCCATTTCCTTTTATGTTTGTTGATGTTTTTGTTATTTTGTTTTTAGCTTAAGTTGAGTCGAGTCTTGGCTTAGCAACATTGTATAGTACATGTATTTGATCATGATAATTAACTTGATCTTCTTTTGCACTTTGGATGAGGATGGATGAGCAGGGATTGAATCACTTGAAACAAGGATTAATAATATTATGATCAAAGGGTTTTGAAAGATGTTTAGAGATAATTGGATCTGAAAATTTTAGTGCAAAAGGTTAGGAAAAATACCAGGTTTGAGGTGGTATTTATAGGCAAAGAATTCTGACACAGGGAGCGTGCACAAAAAATGTACCACTAAAAAATTTTCGACCCCAAATATGTGAGGTTCGCCCCTAGAATTGGTAGGAAAAGCATTTATGCTATGATGTGTGTACCGGTAGCACTTAGATTCTAGAACTTGCATTAGGACCATCTCAAATCCACAATTGAGACTACATTCGTGTAGTTAGATCTACTACATGATAAGAGGCATTAGGATTAACCCTTTGTTTTACACCCGTGTTTTTGTTATAATTACGTTGGCTACATTGGTCAAGTAATTCACCCACACCCTTTGCGTTGTAACCTTTTTTGGTACACGATACCCCTAGTACACCCCTCAGAGCCTATCTTTTCGTTTCGACCTTTGAGCATCTTACTCAAAGTGAGAATTTCTTACACCCCACTTAAATGTAAACCCAAATCGCCTTAGCCTACCTTGTATGCACTCACCTTTAGTGCATTATTGTGACAGCATTTGTTAAACCCTTTGTTAATTATCTAATTGATTACATGGTTGCTAATTCGATTCATATCCTTGTACATATTGTTTTGGGACGATTGGGACTCATGGGTAAAGTACTAGTTTAATGGAGTAATAACATCATTATTACCCCCATATGTGATAAATATTTTAAAAGTACTCCAAGTTTTTCGATTATCTTAATTCGAGTCATTAGATTAGTTATTAGTAAAGTATGTAAAAGTTCAAGTGTAAGGGGAGAACCGAGGCCCCTATGATGTATTATTTTGGATGGTAGGGAAAGAGTGTATGCAAAAAAAAATAATAAAAAAAAACAAAAAAACCAAGAAAAATACAAAAAATGAGAAAAAGAGAAGTAGAAAAAACATACGGACTACCATCCCATTTCCTTTTATGTTTGTTGATGTTTTTGTTATTTTGTTTTTAGCTTAAGTTGAGTCGAGTCTTGGCTTAGCAACATTGTATAGTACATGTATTTGATCATGATAATTAACTTGCCACCAGTAAAATACCCTTTATTCCAACAAAACCGTGTTTATCATATCCCTACACCCTACATGACGACCCTTTGAAAAGCCCTCTTTGATAGTTTATCTTAGGTCCTTACGCCTAGTGGAGGAGTAATTGATCCTCTCCCAAGCTTATGGTAATCTATTTGCTATGACAGGTAGTGAGTAATTTTATTCCATTTCCAATGTAGTTGTATAGGTTTATAACACCCGAGAGATGAGAGTATCCAAACACTATTTTTGAGGTGCTAGTGTATGATTTCCATGCTTATTATGATTAGGGTCGAGTAACTATTTGTTGTAATTACTTTTATATTAGTGTTAAATGACCCCTAACTCATATTTTGATTGGAATAAAAGCCTATTTGCTTGAGGACAAGCAAATCCCAAGTGTAAGGGTATTTGATGAGGTGAAAAGTGTACCCATTTTAAGGGGTCATTTAAGCCCTAATACGTAATAATATGATCAAATATTGCCCTAAATCGTTCCTTTTGTCATTTTAGGTACTTTTGAGAAGAATTCTGGAAAACACATCATTTTGGACCTTTTTGGAGCATAAAGTGAAGAAAACGACAAGGTATCAAGAGAATGCTGGAAATCCTTCCTGACGGCGTCAGCCAACCAAGACAAAGGAGTGGAATCTGACTTAACCAGACGCCCTATGGAAGAATCAGGGTGTTTTCACCTGACGGCGTCAGGTGTTAGGAGATGTAGGCCGTCAGGTGTAATGCTAAAGAGAGACTGACCATAGCTATCTTACAAGTGACGACGTCAGAGATGGATCTAGGTGATCCGAGAACCCTAATGGCGGCGAGCTGACGGCGTCAGGATGTATAAGCTGACGCCGTCAGAGTGTATTTTCTATATATACTTTTCTATTTTTCCTTCATTAGTGTGTAACTTTTTGGGAACAAACCCTAGACGATTTTGACAGCTTTTTCAAGGGTTTTTCACCCTTGATTCTTCCATGTTCAATTAAAGATAAGTCTCCATTCAAATTAATCAATATGTCTATGTGTTGGTTAATTATATCTTATGCTTGTCTTTCAATTAACATGCTAGGCTAGATTTATTTTGTGTTTGCTTATATCTAATGAAACCTAACAATTGATTATTGGTTGTTGGTGTGTTATTAATTGTATTGGATGATTGTTTATCGATGTTAGGCTTAAGAAAACTGGCCAACCTCCTATATGGTAACGTGCTTGAACGTCTTAAGAAACATGAACCAATGCGTACTAGGTTATTATGGTTGTATTTAATGCATGAGCGAATTCTAATGAACCCAGGTTAGGAGCTTCTTAGCTGGCTCGACATAGGAGTGAAGTAGGAGCTTATAGAGTTGGGGAAGTACGTACGCCACCCCACGAATGGTATTAAGGACTACACCCGTTATCCACACAATTAATACACACTAATCAACCGGTAAAAGATAGTTAGAGAGTAAGGAAATCTAAGTAAACACACTTGTCTCCATATAAGTTTCACAACCTTTTATTTTGTTGTTATTTTATTTTAATTGCAATAGTAGTTTTTGGGTTAGTTGACTAGCAGCTAATTCCGCCCATTCCTTCAAACTCGAGATTTTACTTGCTTTCATAAAATATAAAAAAATACAAAAATAATCTTCCTAAACCCTTAGACCTCATTAGAGTAGATTTTCTTACCTAACGAGCACTACTCCCTATGGAGAACGATCAATCCCCCGTGCTTACCACTACAGTATACTACATCGGTCAGGTACACTGCCTGTTGGGGTTGTAAGCCTCTTGAGATCCCTCGAGAGGTAAAACCTGTTGCGTGGTCGCAATCCCGCACATCAGGCGTGATGGAAGACGCCGACGTGTGTGTGTGCCATTGCCAAAACACTCAAGGAGTCAAAGTTTATAACAGGCATAGATATCATCTATTATTTTTGACATTATGTGGATGTTTTGGGCAATAAATTTAACAGAATTATAGACCTCATTGAACATAGGATCTCCTTCAATAATTTAGCTGAATTTTTGTTTCAACATATTGAATAGCGGCAATGCATCTCTCATTAATTTGTGGTATAAAAAACTCAGGTCAAACTTTATTTTCTTTCAATTAGTATCATATTTTTTTAATACTAATCTTACTATCAAAGAGAAGAATAAGATGATGGGAAGTGTAGAACTAACTTTTGCAAGAGATAGTTGATCAATCGCATCAACTCCGACCCAGGAAATTCAAGTTCCTTTACCCCAACAAGTTTATCTATCTCGTCCATAAGATTGTTAGCATCTCTCAGATTACCAATAGATAGATACCTACACAGAAAAAAAATTCACAAAACATATTTAAATATGGAAAAGACTTGGAAGAGTGTTCATTCAATCCTCTATAGTCTATACAAAACTTGTCTTTGATTGTCTCGTTGGTGCTAAGCAAAATATCACTTCCATTATCACTATTCTTAATCTCTCGCACGAATCTTGTATCTAATCTTAATCTCTAATCTCTCCAAGAAGAACTAATATCACGGTCAAGAACAGACTTTTGAAAGCTTCGTAAATTTTCTACCAGGTCTTTTCCTCGTGAATACTCTTGGGCGACATATTTGATGCATAATCCCACAATAATGCAACTTTCTAATATTGTTCCTGTAGGTCTCCTTTTGTTTGCACTTTGCAGTATCATATACTAATAGAGAGTAGGGGTGTCAAAAGGGTGTAGTCGGGTTGACCCAACCCCACCCCTTAGATATCATCTTTTGACGATGAAGATGGGAAATTGTTATTATCTCCATTGCTTAAAGATTACATTATTCGATTGTGGTAGGCTCAGATAGTATCAACATTAATAGATATGCTACTTAAAACTCATACTTAACTCATTCTAGGTTGTCTATAGTATCTTTTTTAGGCTTCTCATCACTTAGCTTTCACCTAAAAGCTTAAAAATCTTTAATGAAAAAAGTTTGGATGTCAACAAATCCCAAATTAGCCTTTATATATCTATGATATAACAGTATTATAAATAAATGATAAAAATCTAATTTGTCTACTTACTTCAGAATGGTCTAGGGTGTGTGTAAGCTGGATACGCCAATAACGCAAAAATACGCTTACTGAGATTTATGGCTCGTGGCCATCAAGTGATGACCTTTTGAGAAGAGGAGAGTCTTACTCATTATATCATTTTCTGTTTCAATATTTTCATCATCATCTAGTGCCTACTGAATTTCTATGCACAAATTCATGCTATGCTCCTTCATAGAACCTGCAGTTACAACCATTAGTATATAAACATGTAACTTTGGGTTGAATCTCGATTGATAACCCTTTGTCTATCTCTACCTGTTGTATTGAACAGGTATACATAGGCTGTTAACGTTAGAATTAAAGCTGCTAATTCAAATGAGCAGCTGCAAGAAGCGATCCCAAACACTGGCATATAACAGGTAATGTTAGGATCTAAGTTTATTAATATTTATCAAGTCTCGGTTATTTCAGAACATGTAATAGGTTGCTACAATATTTACTTTACTTAAGTTATGTATGAAGTCCATGTAAATGTCCAATTGGCCTCAAAGCCCACGTTTTAGACAAAATAGGGAGGAAGGGAGTGTTGCCCACATTTCATTTTGTTGGTTATTTCATTATCTTAAGAAAACTCTTGCACTATATATTTCTTATTGATTTAATCAACCAAACTCTTTTCTCATCTCATTTCTAACAAAACCATTACTTGTGTTTACAATATGGTGACGTAACAAGTGGTATCAATCGCTAGAAGAAGGTGTAAAGTTTTGTTTTTGTTTTATACGATCCAAAACCTTGATTTTTAATCGTTATTTTGTAAAAAGTTTGCTACTTTCTTGTTTGTTTCGTGTTTTTATCACATCTTTGTCTTTAAACTTGTGCTACAAACTCAAAAAACCAACAAAGTCTCAATATTTTTTTCAAAATAATACAATATTCGAAACTTGTACTTGTTTTCGAGAACTTTGAAATTTTTGAAAAGTGGTTCAAGTTTACAACTTTCTTTAAGATTTCATCATTTTAAGGTTTGTTGTACAAGAATCTTGGATTAAAAACGTGTTTTTGGCTTGCTTTTTACAAAAACCAAAACTGCCAAACTTTTGCTTGTTTTCGAGAACTTTAGCCCCAAACATTCGAGATCACGACATTTTGCTCCATTGGTGTTTACGTTGCTTACTCAGTCCTTTTCTCTCTTGTATAAGAAAGAAAACACTNAAGCTTCTTTCAAAACTTCCTTTGACCTATGTTTAAACAAATCAAAAACCCATCATAGCCCTCTTGATTCCTACCATGCTCGACAAGACTAAACCAAAGAACCCTTGACATCTTTGTCTCTATTCGATTGACACAACAAGATTCATGCCCAACAAGTTTCATATGTTAAACACTAAAACTCACTCATGTTTCTCCTATAAATACCCTCAATCTCACTTCACTTCTTACAACACCCAAAAACTTTCCAAACATATCATCAAATATTTCTTTCTTCTTTCCTTTGTACGCTGTCGAGGAGGCCAAGGAGCAACACAAGGTTTGGGTCGAATAGAATCATTTGGAGGATTAGGTCGTGGTGTTATATACGAAGGATACCAAGTTGTCGTCTCTCGTTTCGTATTTCTACTCGCCCACTTCACCACCTTTGGGTGTTGTAAGTAATCAAATCCCTTTTCTTTTCTCTCGACATTCATTTCTTTTCGTGCATTGCTTGCTACATTTTTAACGAATTAAATACTTGTAATCATAAAAACTTGAACACATTAATAACCACATAGACGCCCTAGGAATGTCTCGATATCTTTTTATTCGAACGTAAAATTTATATAAATTTTGTCACAACTCATTTCTCTATACTAAAGTGAACCAAGATAGCAAATCATGCAAAATTAACAACATTAAACACACTATACTCGAACCCTAATCTTAAGCTAAGTCGAGCAGCCTCTTCATTCTTTTTTTTCTAAAAATCTATTTTTGGGCCGAGCTTGGGCTAACAAGCCCATATAAAAATCTCTTAAACCTTTTCGGGAAAAACCAAACCAAATTTTGAATTAAGTGCTAGATCAAAAACTATTTTTTATAAACTTTCATAAAGATTAAATATAATGACTTTTTATAAAAATAAAAGTTAATTATTTCAAAAACTTAACATTGGATTATTTTTGCAAATTGTTTCGTTAAGGGACTAAAAGTGTCAAAACCATGAAACTATGGGATCTAAGTTGAAACAGTAGGACTTTAATAAAAACCAGGGTTATAAACTGTCATTTTTTGAAAGATAAGTATAAAAAGTGTAAAGTACTAATTTGGACTAAAAATATAATTATTTTAACATGAGGACTAAAAGTGTAACTTTTGATATAGTTAAAGGTTGAACTTGTCATAAGCATAAATACTTTTAAAAACTATATTATTTTACTTAGTAAATTCTTTTTACAAAATATAAATATAACTTTACACTAATAATATTTATAAAATATTTTACTTATATAATACTAAAATGTAATACGTAAAATAATACTTAATATTATAAGTTACTTTTTGAACTTGAGACATTTTAAAATAAGTAATCCGACGTTACTACATCCGAAGATACAACATTCATCATTCGCGCATTGAGATTATATAACCGATAACAATAAATAAATATATATATATATGTATATATATATATATATATATATATATATATATATATATATATATATATATATATATATATATATATATATATATATATATATATATATATATATATATATATATGTGTATATATATATATATATATATATATGTATATATTACATCAATTTAGGTTGCAAGTCGGAGGGTATTCGATGCTAGTTCGTAACTACTTGTTGAATTTCGTTTGAACGTTAACTGGAAAACTACTTTACCAAGGTGATTTTTTAGTCCCACTTTTTAAACTATTTTTACTAAACCCCGTGGGGAGATACATGCGATAAAACCGAACACAAGTATTTTTAGTATGTTTTTACCTGATTTCCTGATATTGCCTAAGTTACCCCTATGCTGAAAGACCCTTTTCACATACCTTAATCACTTGCGAGTGAGCGCGTAGTATAGTTGATAGATCTATTGGCAGGGACCACCCACCTAAGGCGATTCGGATTTGTCGTCAGGAGGTGAACTATATTCGTAGCCGGGATGACTTAGCATAGATTTCCCTATTGAGGGCCATTGTACGTCATTCACATCCTCCGTGGTGTGGGTGATGCCATTAAGTTGGTATAGTGAAACCTTAGGATCAATATCGTATGTAGATTAATTTTTGCACATATTTATTACCGAGATGTCCCGTGAGTTCATTGATTTTTAAACTGTTGACTTGTGTTCAAATTATTAATACTTAAACTACTATAGATTCACTCAACCTCTGTGTTGACGTTTTTAGCATGTTTATCTCAGGAAACTAGCGGGCATGATGGCACAGAGCTGGCAAAAGGGTAGAGGAACTCCCTTTTATCTTAATAAATTTTATCATTCTTTTTTAAACTCATCTATATTTTTGAAGTATTTTTACTTCATGGGAAAAATCTTTTGTACTATGAATATTGACTTTTTGTTGAATGATATGAAATCTATCGTTTGAATTAATTACCGTAACTTTGACTGTGATCGATACGTAATTACCCCAAATAAGTCTTCTGCTGTGTTTTTGTTGGGAATTCTGCTAAGTGTGAATTCCACTGATGGTTACTGCTGAAGGAATCTACTGAAGACATAGATTCTGCTGAAGAAGTGTTACTGCTGAAGACATAGTTTTAGCATATTTAGTTTCTGCGGATATAGTTAAACCGCGTATTATGTAATGTAGTTAGGATATGCATAAGTAATATTAGGAAAAGATAATGCATATCATTTAAAGTTTATAGAATATACGTTTCTTGGGAAACGGTTTAGGGTTAGGGTTCCTTGTCTATAAAAGGAACACAAGTTTATGTTCAATGTACGTTTTAGAAAAACAAGTTCTTAATATATAAAAGATCCATAGAGGATCAAACGTTCTTAGTATTCATTGTTACAAGTTTGTATTTGTTTTCCGCATTAGAATACAAGCTTTGGAGATTCTCTTTTAGAGTGTTTGTAATTACATAGACACTGCTAACGATCAACGAGAGCTACAAAATCTATCAAGGATCTTAGTTTCAACAAGTTGTATCAGAGCCTCGGGAGAGTCTCTGTGATACTTTGAACATCCATATTCTACTCACTCATTCACAAAACAACCTTACATCATTTCTGCATCAGATGCTGAATCAGCATCAGAAGCAACCAATCAGCAACACACAGCATCCCTTGCTCAACTCAACCTCTCCAACAGCAATGCAAAATTCCCGTACGAACTTTGGGCAATGCAGATGCAAAACTGGATCAACAACATTGACCACAATCTCTGGAAGGTGGTCCTGAAAGGCCATGACTCAGAAGGTAGGATATACTACGTTGATCCTACATCTGCTGAAGAGATTTTAACTCTTCAGAGGGAAAACAAGGTGAGAACCATTCTTCTTCAAGCAATTCCACCAGATCACTTGGGCGACTTTCACTTCATGACTGATGCCAAGGACATCTGGATTGCAATAAAAGCTCGTTTTGGAGGGAATGATGAGTCAAAGAGAATGAGGAAGTCTATGCTGAAGCAGCAGTTTCAGGAGTTTCAGATCACTGAGGAAGAAGGTATCCACAAGGGCTATGCTAAATTTCACAAGATTTTGAGCCAGTTGAATCAGCTGCAGGCCAGGCCAGATAATGAAGACTGCAATGCTAAGTTCCTGAGATCCTTACCACCATCATGGCTTCAAGTAAGCATTGCACTAAAGGCTAAGGGTGGACTGGACATGATGTCTTTTGATGATCTATACAATAAACTCAAAACTCTTGAAGCAGATGTTAGAAGTCCTGTTCGTCCATCTACTACAACTTACTCAGCTTTTGTAGGCTCCACCTCCAATCTGTTGCCTCCTGTTTCAAGTCCTGCTCCATCTGCATCATCCTCATACACCACCACCAAATCATCAATGAATGGTAGTGTGTTGGAAGTTGTTCTTCATTCCTTTGTTGCTGATTATGAAACTCAGCAACAACTCTCCTATGAGGACTTTGAACAGGTGGACCCTTTAGATATGGAAGAGATGAATCTAAAGTGGCAGGTGGCTATGCTCTCACTGAGCATCAGGAGATTTGAAAAGAAGGCTGGAAGGAAGTTTGGCTTCAATGGCAGGGAATCAGCTAGGTTTGACAGGAAGAAGATCAAGTGCTATACTTGTGGACAAATGGGTCACTTCTCAAGGGAATGCAAGGACAGGAAATCTACTGATGAGGTTAGGTACTCTACCTATCAG
>LBNU01023806.1:12417-34389 GCA_014162995.1 Artemisia annua
ACCATGGGATACTGCTGTTAAGCCCTCAGCAGGTTGTTCTTGGACTAACAGGGGATCTACTTTTCAAAGAAGATCCAAGAACAATGGTGGATCTTATACATCTACATGGCCTACTTCTTATGATCCACAAGGCAGGCTCAAGTCAGTAATGACTCGAGTCTCCATAGTGTACTTATATTTTGTATATTTTTGTTGTTGTTGTAGGATCATCCCTTACTTAGTAAAGAAGTTGGCATAGTAGATAGTGGCTGTTCCAGGAGCATGTCAAGAAACAGAGAGAAGATGATTAACTTTGTACCTATACAAGGTGGAGGCAATGTGACCTTTGGTGGAGGAAATGGCAGAATAATAGGGAAAGGCACAATTAGAACACCCATGCTGGACTTTGAGAATGTATTCTATGTGAAGGAACTATAGCAGTTTAACTTGTTCTCAGTGTCACAGATTTGTGATAAACAGAACAAGGTGTTCTTCTCTGAGGATGAATGTCTTGTACTCAACAAAGACTTCAAACTTCCAGAAGATACTTCAATTCTGCTGAGAGTGCCCAGAAACAATAACTTATATACATTCAACATGAATGAGGTACTACCTGAAGGTGATCTAGCATGTTTGGTGGCTAAAGCTACTCTGGATGAATCTACCAAATGGCATAGGAGAATGGCTCATGTGAACTTCAAAACTATTAACAAGCTTTCCAAGCTTGGACTAGTTCAAGGGATTCCTTCCAAAGTCTTCACCAATGAACACAATTGTTTTGCCTGCAACAAAGGAAAGCAACACAGGGCTTCTTACAAAGCCATTACAGCAGTGAGCAACATCACAGAACCACTTCAGTTGCTACATATGGATCTCTTTGGTCCTACTCAAGTAAGAAGTATTGATCATAAGTACTTCTGTTTGGTAATCACTGATGACTATAGAAGGTTTTGTTGGGTATTCTTTTTGAAAACTAAAGATGAAACATCTCCAATTTTAAAAGATTTTGTTACCATAGTAGAAAACCAACTAAACAAAAAGGTTAAAGGTATAAGGTGTGATAATGGAACAGAGTTTAAAAATGTGGTGTTAATAGACCTTTGTAACTCAAAAGGGATAAAAAGGGACTATAGCAATCCCAGAACCCCACAACAAAATAGGGTTGCTGAAAGAAAGAATAGGACCTTAATTGAGGCAGCAAGATCAATGCTTGCAGACTCTAAGTTACCCACAATGTTCTAGACTGAAGCAGTAAGCACTGCTTGTTATGTTTTGAACAGGGTGTCCATCACTAGACCTCACTTTAAGACACCTTATGAACTTCTCACTGGGAAAGTTCCTTCTGTCCACTACCTAAGACCTTTTGGATGTCATGTCACCATTTTAAACACCAGTGATCCACTTGGGAAATTTGATGGCAAAGCTGATGAGGGATATATAGTGGGTTATTCAGCTCATAGTAAGGCTTATAGGGTTTATAATCTGAATGCTAGAAGAATAGAAGAGACCCTTAATCTAAGATACCTAGAAGAAAAACCAAATGTACCGGGTTAAGGTTATGATTGGTATTTTGACCTGGATTACTTAACTGATTATTTGGGGTATACTAGATTTGTTGCTAACCAATCTGCAGGTACACAAGATTCTCCTCCTAACAATGCAGGTGTAATGAATGATGACTCAGAAGGATGAAGATGAGTCACACTATGCAGAGGATCTTGCTAGGCTAAAGACACAAGAGCATGCAGCCACTCAAGAAGCTAAGAAGCTTGGTGAACAGCTTACCAAAGATGCTGAAGTACTTCTGAGACAATCAGCTGACGCCATCAGTGGAAACCAGGATACTGCTGACAGTTCTTCTGACAGCTCTCATGTTTCTTCTGAGAACATCATTTCTGCTGATGCCCCAGATGCTGCTACTCCTATTTCTGCTCGTGTTTCCACTGACTTTGGTGAACACTATACAAGATTTCCAAGTCCTACAGATCTTGGTAATCCTCAACCCAAAGCAGGCATCTTCACTTCCTCCTCTTATGACACTGACTTTGACCCCACTTTGACCAATCTTGACAACACAATTACTGTTAACCCCAATGCTACTACAAGGATTCACACAAACCATCCAATGGAGAATATACTTGGTGATCCTAAAGATCCTGTCAGAACTAGAAGCACAGTGAAAAAGACCAAGTATGGAGAAGTTGCTTTTATTTCTTATGTCTCACAACAGCAGAGAGACAATCACACAGACTTTCAACATTGTCTGGTTGCTTGTTTTCTCTCCCAAATGGAACCAACCAGTGTCCCTATAGCCCTTGCTGATCCAAGTTGGCTTGAGGCAATGCAAGAGGAAATGCAACAATTCAAGAATCAGCAGGTTTGGATATTGGTTCCTCTACCAGATGGGAAGTATGCAATTGGGACAAAATGGATTTTGAAGAATAAAAGAGATGCAAGGGGTATTGTGATAAAAACAAGGCAAGATTGGTAGCTCAGGGGTTCAGGCAAGAAGAGGGGAATGATTATGATGAAGTCTTTGCACCTGTTGCTAGAGTTGAGGCCATTAGAATTTTCTTGGCCTATGCATCTTACATGGGATTTACTATATATCAGATGGATGTGAAAGGTGCATTTTTGTATGGTGAGATTGAAGAAGAAGTCTATGTTTCTCAACCCAAAGGTTTTGAAGATCCAGATCACCCTGAATATGTTTATAAGGTGGTCAAAGCTCTTTATGGTTTACATCAGGCACCAAGGGCATGGTATGCTAGACTCTAAAAGTTTCTACTGGAGCATGGATACAGAAGAGGTGCCATTGACAAAACACTCTTCCTAAAGAAAGATTCAAGGGATATTATCCTTGTGCACGTTTACGTGGATGACATTATCTTTGGATCCACAAAAGAAGCTTGGTGCAGGGAATTTGAAGATTTGATGAAGGTTGAATTTCAGATGAGTGCCATGGGAGAGCTTACTTTCATTTTGGGTCTACAGGTTCAGCAGAAACCAAAAGGCATATTTATTAATCGGGATAAATATGTGAGAGACATTTTGAAGAAGTTTGGTATGGAAAGTGTCAGAACTGCCACAACACCTTATGAAACTCCTAAAGCAAAGAACAACAATGAAACAGATCCAGCTGTGAATGTTCATCTCTACAGATCTATGATTGGTTCATTGATGTATTTGACAGCTTCAAGGCCTGACATTACATTTGTTGTGAGTGCTTGTTCAAGGCATCAAGTTACACCACTTACTTCACACTTGAATGCAGTCAAAAAGATCTTTAAGTACCTTAAAGGACAGCCTCATCTTGGTCTTTGGTACCCAAAAGAATCACCTTTCATGTTGGAGGCTTATAGTGATAGTGACTATGCTGGTGCTAATTTGGATAGAAGGTTGCCAATTCATTGGAAGAAGATTGATTTCTTGGCAATGCAAGAAACAAACTATTGTTGCTACCTCTTCTACTGAAGCAGAGTATGTTGCTGCTGCCAATTGTTGTGGGCAGGTACTTTGGATACAAAATCAGTTGCTAGATTATGGGTTCAATTTTATGAACACCACAATCTTTATTGACAATCAAAGTACCATATGCATTTTTAAAAATCCAGTTTTTCACAATAGAACAAAGCATATTGAGATAAGACACCACTTTATAAGAGATGCATATGAAAAACATTTAATATAGGTGGTCAAAATTCACACAGATGATAATGTGGCAGATTTGTTGACTAAAGCTTTTGATGGACCTAGGTTTCAACACTTAGTTGTCCACATTGGGATGGTTAACCCTTAAATGCATAGTTTGAGGGGAGGCATAAGCCTCAGGGGAGGATTGATTGTTGTTGTAAACTTGTATAATTTTAGATTTCTAACTCTAACCATCTAATGTGTGTAAAAGCATATTAGTTTGTATATTTGGTTTGCTACTTTGTGTCTCTTTTGCAGAATGCAGTTGTGTGTAGTTGGTAATATTTGCAGAAGCTAATCATGAATTGGCTGTTTGGAATAATGAACTGTAAGCTACTGATTGTTGCTACTGAAGAAGTGATGGTTTCTGCTGAAATAGGATCAAAGAGTTTCTCACTGTTCCTGCTGAAGTTGTTACAATTGCTTCTCATGGTTTCTACTGAAGTAGAATAAATGTGTCATACATTATTTCTACTGAAGTAAACTACAAACAAGTGCAACGAGAGATAAACTCAAAATTAATTCATTCATTCAAGAACAGAGTTACAGCTTACAAACAAGTTCAAAAAGTAAAGCCTATTCTATTACATATTCAACTACACAATGCCTAACTAGTCCATCATCAGTGCTAAAAGTGGTAGATATGCATGTCTAGTACGATGAAGAAGCTGAAGATGAAAATGGAAAGATGGATTGATGAAAACGATGATGAAGATGCTCAAGAACCTATGAGTTTGGTCCCTGGCAGCTTCACATTTACAACTGCTCCATCTTTCCCTTCCCTTTGTCATCTCCCTTACCTTCTGAAGCAGGAAGACCAAGAACCACCTCTCTTGATTTTGGAAGTGGAGGTTTAGTCTTTCTAGACCTTGCCTGTGGTTTCTCAGGTGTGGAAGGAGGAAGAAAGGAGGGATCTTCATATTCATCCTCGGAAGATTCCTCATCCGAGGTAAAGAGAAAAGGAGAGACTAGGTCTCTATCTGAAGCAGGATAACCTATCCAAGGGCTTGAATCATCAGAAGAATCGGAGTCAGCAGGAATGGGGGCTTGACTTGGTTCCCCCATCTCATGCTTTCGTTTGGTTCCTTGGTTGGTGGTAACTGGATGTGTTTTGGGCCGTGCAATGGGTGGAAAATAAGCATTCCAACATCACTGAAAGATGATGATGATGAGGAAGAGGTGAGATCGATGATCTCAGGTTTTGATGACATTGTTTTGATTGGAGATTGAAGGATAATTGGAAAATTAGTGTTTCAATCCTAATTTGGGAATAAGTGAATGAAAAAGATTGTGATTTGGGGNGTGTTTTGGGCCGTGCAATGGGTGGAAAATAAGCATTCCAACATCACTGAAAGATGATGATGATGAGGAAGAGGTGAGATCGATGATCTCAGGTTTTGATGACATTGTTTTGATTGGAGATTGAAGGATAATTGGAAAATTAGTGTTTCAATCCTAATTTGGGAATAAGTGAATGAAAAAGATTGTGATTTGGGGTGGATTTTATAAGCAGAGTCTACGTAATTGGGTAATTAATGCGTAACGGGTGGCACAATGAAACGTTTGATATTTACTGAAGATATTTTACCAACCGTTTCTGCTGATTGACTTGAATGATCAGCAGATTCACCATGGATTCTGCTGAAGGGTAACGCTATGAAGTTTGAAATTTAATTTACACGTCAGATTTGGTCAACGATTTGTTCCGATTCTTTTGACCATAACCGTGTAACTTCTATTTATACCCTAATTATCGTATCTTCGCCCAAACCAACTGATTCCCTCTCAAACAAATTTAAACCCAATCTCCTTCAATAAATCAAGACCTAACTCACTCAATCTCTTCCATGGCTTCTCTACAATTCAAGTCAAATCATAACAAGGTTGCATTCTTGGGAAAGGCTAACGGATATGAGGAATATGATCCTATGGTTGAATTCTTGAAGCGTTCCAAGATTCATTTTGCTTTGACACATTCTCCAAATGTGATTTATGAATCTTTGGTGCGACAATTTTGGGCAACTGCAAAGAAAAGGTCTGACACAGAGATAGTAGCAACTATTGACGGGACAGAGTATGTGGTGACAGAGTCGTTGATAAGGACAAAGCTACAATTGGATGATGAAGATGGTGTCTTTCATTCTGATGTCGCAGTAATTCTTGAGGGGTTAAGGGCTGCATGCTACCAAAGTACTGCAACAGACAAATGGCTCAAGAATCAATTTTGCGTGTATGGAAGTTCTTGGTGCACACCCTACTTCAATGTATCAGCAACAAAGTAGGAGGATGGGATCAGTTCTCTACCCAATTGGGTTGTGGTATTGTTTGTCTTTCTCAAGGGTTAACTTATAATTTTTNGTCGCAGTAATTCTTGAGGGGTTAAGGGCTGCATGCTACCAAAGTACTGCAACAGACAAATGGCTCAAGAATCAATTTTGCGTGTATGGAAGTTCTTGGTGCACACCCTACTTCAATGTATCAGCAACAAAGTAGGAGGATGGGATCAGTTCTCTACCCAATTGGGTTGTGGTATTGTTTGTCTTTCTCAAGGGTTAACTTATAATTTTTCTTAGTTCATTTTTTAAAATATGCTAGAAAATGTTGAAAGGAAATCACATAAGTTTTTAATGTACCCTAGGTTTTTACAAATCATACTAGATATCACACCTCAAGATAGAACACATAATCCTATAGGTGCTCTTACCAAGAAGATATTTGCCTCAATGAAAACTAATTGTCTAGGACCCTGTCATCCTCTTTTACCAGCAATGTTGCCATAGGGTAATGATGAAGCTGGTGAGGATATTGCTGCTGAGGCTCCACCCTCTCCACCTCCTGCTGATGATGGTATTCCATCATCTGCTGGTATTGCTGCTGATGATAATCCATCAGTTGCCACTGATGAGGGTCCTTCTAATGCTGCTGAGGTATCTCATGTAACTTCTGACCAACCACCACCATCCAATTTACCTAGACCACCATCACCACCTATCTCTATTGCTCCTGATGAGCAAGTTCTTGAGGTTGAGGAGACTTTACAGTCATCTGGTATTCAAATGCCTTTGCCTCATGAACCAGAGATGACTAGACTGTCCACACCAAGCCCAAATAGGAATATTTTTGATAGTTTTCCTACTTTTGAGCCTATTTCTCCTGAAAGGCCCAATGATGCTCCCAATACCACTGAGCAATCTGTTGGTGGAGCTGAGGACCCTATTACTCTCACAACTGTCTATGAAATGCTTAACAGGTGTAATCAGGAGGTTGTTGAGTTAAGAAAGGAGCTTGCTGATACTAAATCTTCCATGAGTGCTGAAATAGGAGATTTGAAAGTAAAGGTTCAGGGGTTGGAAGCACAGCTTGGACAGAAAAGGAAGAGAAAGTTTGTGGTTGCTTCTGATGAAGAACCAGAGGAGTCACAGTTGGATCCTCTTGGAGTATTAGCTGATTTGGCTCACAAAGTTGCTGCTTCTTCTCCTAAAGCAACTTCACAAAGGACAACTATTCAGTTCAGCAGGAAGAGAAGAAGATTATATCTGGCAAATGTATCTGCTGAGCGTTCTAAAGCTATTGATGCTTAAGTTCCTGCTGATGAGGAAATGGAGAATGTTGTTTCTGCTCAAGAAAACATATTACCTATTCCTACATCCTCAGAAGAACCTTCAGTGGTATTTGTTGCTGGGAGAACTTTTGTTTTGGAACCTGATGCTGCTGGTGCTTCTCCTACAGTTAAAGAGTCTAGGGCACATGTTTCTTCTGATGTACCTGCTGAAGAGGTATCGTTTGTGGATATCTCCCATGATGATACTACTACTGAGCCATCTACAAGTCTTCCTACTGTAGATCTTTCTGACAAAGGCAATGCACCTCTAGATGATGAAGTCATTGATCTTGATTCTATGACTGCCAATGACATTACTGAGCAGGTAAGAATGATTAAAAAGTATGAAGATCTGATGAAAAGCAAGGCACTTCAAGAGAAACTTACATCTTAGTTCACTTCTAATCCACCTACTGCAAGACAAAGAGAATTGGATGCTCAATCCATTCATTTTACTGATGAGCAGTGGGATACCTATACTATGCAAGCAGCATCAAATCCTACCCTTGCTCAGAGTATACTAGGAGTTGATTTTGATAGTGAGAATTTTGCTGCTCAGATGGTGGCACTTGGACAACAAAAGAAGAAGGCTGTAGCTGAAAAGAGAAGAGCCATTGCAGCTCAGAAGGGTAAGGAAAAGAGAGATAAACCAAAGACTGAAGCAGAGAAGAGAACTTACATGAGGAATGTGGTTTACATGCAAAGTACCGCCATATATACTTCTGGTTTGAAAAAGAAGCAAGTATGGAATCTGTCTGACACTGAGTTGCTGAGGCTATATAATGTGATCATGAGGAACATTAAACCAGTTAAAAGGATTGCTAGTGTTCTGGATGCTCCTGATGCCAAGAGATCCAAAACTGCGGAGACTGTAGTTCTACCTACTGAGGGTGTACATTCTGATGATGATATTCAATCTACTGAACCTATCCCATCTGCTGAACTACATGGCGAGACTTCCATTTCTAGTGATGAAGCCTCTACAAGTCAATCCTCAGCACTTCCTGTCTCTACTGATGTTTCTATTGTAGCTGTTCCTTCTGAAGCCTCTTCTATTGCTGCTGATCCAAAGTTAACTCAAACAGTGAAGAAAAGTACTGGTACTATTTCTTCTTTTGTATCTGCTGCTAAAGGAGGATCCTTTCTTTTCCACTATCGTGAAGTGTTGTCAAGGAAAGCTGAACAAGAGGCTGCTAAAGCTAAGCAGGCTAGGGAAGCAATGGATAAGCTGTATCATAAAGGTATCTCAATTCCTTCTGATGCTACTACTTCTGTTGCTACTGAAGATGCCTCTGGTGCATCTGACTCAGTTGATCCTTCTATCTCTATGGGAATTTATATGCCTGGTAGAAGAAAGAAGAGGATGTCTCACAAGAGACATGTTGCATTGAGAAGATCTGTGAGGATCTCTAAGAAAAGGACTGTTAGGAAGGAGAGATCATCTAGACATGTGGATCTACAAGCAGACAATGCTACGTTTCTCAAGAAAGGTTCTTCTACAACTTTTCCAGAAGCTTCTTATAGTGTGCTGACTGATTGGAAAGTGATTGATGGTCAGCTCAACACAATTTATAGACTGGATGGATCTTCTATGGAGTTCATTTTCTTGAAAGATATACTTCATTTGGTGGATAGAACAGNAACCTATCCCATCTGCTGAACTACATGGCAAGACTTCCATTTCTAGCGATGAAGCCTCTGCAAGTCAATCCTCAGCACTTCCTGTCTCTACTGATGTTTCTATTGTAGCTGTTCCTTCTGAAGCCTCTTCTATTGCTGTTGATCCAAAGTTAACTCAAACAGTGAAGAAAAGTACTGGTACTACTTCTTCTTCTGTATCTGCTGCTAAAGGAGGATCCTTTCTTTTCCACTATCGTGAAGTGTTGTCAAGGAAAGCTGAACAAGAGGCTGCTAAAGCTAAGCAGGCTAGGGGAGCAATGGATAAGCTGTATCATAAAGGTATCTCAATTCCTTCTGATGCTACTACTTCTGTTGCTGCTGAAGATGCCTCTGGTGCATCTGACTCAGTTGATCCTTCTATCTCTATGGGAATTTATGTACCTGGTAGAAGAAAGAAGAGGATGTCTCACAAGAGACATGCTGCATTGAGAAGATCTGTGAGGATCTCTAAGAAAAGGACTGTTAGGAAGGAGAGATCATCTAGACATGTGGATCTACAAGCAAACAATGCTACGTTTCTCAAGAAAGGTTCTTCTACAACTTTTCCAGAAGCTTCTTATAGTGTGCTGACTGATTGGAAAGTAATTGATGGTCAGCTCAACACAATTTATAGACTGGATGGATCTTCTATGGAGTTCATTTTGTTGAAAGATATACTTCATTTGGTGGATAGAATAGACCTGAAAACTCTTTATGCCTTTGTGTCACATCACTATGCAAATCATAAACCACAAGGCTCAGGGTTGTACTTATTGGGAGATCTTCAAGTGTTGTTTGATTCTCACACTTCTAAGGGTACAGGGTATTCTATTTGGAAGGATTCTGAGTTATGGAAGGTTGATACAAGGGGGTTCTATCCTTATCCTAATATCCATGTTGTGGAGACTAAGTGTGGGATGAGAGTTTGCATGTTCTCTGATCAGCAGTATCCAATGTCACCTAAGCTGCTGAAGAGAATGTTGAGAAAGAAGTTGGAGGTTCCTCCTAATCCAGTCTCTAATGATCTCACACATGCTGAACAACTGGTTGGATTGATTAAGTCTCAGATTCTCCAACAGAAATCTTCTACTTGATTCTGGTATATTATGTTGTATCTTTTTATTTCTTATTAGTAAAAAAAAAATGTTGTACTAACTATTTGCAGGTTTGTTGTATAGTAACTCTGTTGATGGTTATCAACTCACCAGATGTGACTTGTGTCCATCAAAGAGTTGGCTAGTCCAAAGGGTACAACTTTGGTACAGACACATCAAATCTGTTGATGGCTGTAATGGTTTGCTTAAAATCATAGGGTAATCAGCTCACCCATGCTTCATTGCTGAGAGTTGAAATGGTCATCAATTCACCATGGATCTTATTTATTGAAAATCCTAAGAATTGACTAGCCCATGAGTATATGGCTTGTGGTAAAGGCAGTGGCAATCCATATTGGTTATCAATTCACCAAGGATGTTTCCTTTAAGAATTGGCTAGTCCTGAGCAAACGGCTACAGGTAAAGACAACTCAAATCCGTTTATAGTTGATGATTTACTAAAAATCATATGGTTATCAGTGTACCATGGTTTTCGAACTAAAACATTTGGCTACTCCAATAGTGATGGCTATTGGTAAAGAGACATCAAATCCATTATTTTCAATGATTCACCTCTCACAGGAGTTAACACACCTGGATGTGATGAGAATAGTATGAAACTTATAATGTTTTGATGTATCTGATGTCCAATGTTGTTGCAAAGATCTGGTGTTTCATGTTTATTCATCATAGAGATGTGAAGTTTATAGTTCTTTGCTGCTGATGTTCGAAGTCAATCCTCTGTATCGTGCTATGTTTAAAGATCTATCAAAAAATCTTGAACTTAACCATGTCAAATTCAAGATTAGGGGAGGATTGTTGGGAATTCTGCTAAGTGTGAATTCCACTGATGGTTACTGCTGAAGGAATCTGCTGAAGACACAGATTCTGCTGAAGAAGTGTTACTGCTGAAGACATAGTTTCAGCATATTTAGTTTCTGCGGATATAGTTAAACTACGTATTATGTAATGTAGTTAGGATATGCATGAGTAATATTAGGAAAAGATAATGCATATCATTTAAAGTTTATAGAATATACGTTTCTTGGGAAATGGTTTAGGGTTAGGGTTCCTTGTCTATAAAAGGAACACAAGTTTATGTTCAATGTACGTTTTAGAAAAACAAGTTCTTAATATATAAAAGATCCATAGAGGATCAAACGTTCTTAGTATTCATTGTTACAAGTTTGTATTTGTTTTCCGCATTAAAATACAAGCTTTGGAGATTCTCTTTTAGAGTGTTTGTGATTACATAGACACTGCTAACGATCAACGAGAGCTACAAGATCTATCAAGGATCTTAGTTTCAACAGTTTTCAAATTTTCGGGGTGTTACAGATTGGTACCAGAGCCAAGGTTATAGAGAACCAAATGATTTTTCAAAATTTGGACTATAACCATACGATTTTCGAAACGAACTATTTTTACATCGGACTACTTCATGCCCTCTGTGCCAGCGCTTGTCGACATCATGCTTTAAGGTTTGATCTTAGATACATTTTGCTAAATTTTATTTCAGTATCATAACTTATGCATGTATAGCATTATGCAGACTAAATGACTTATAGTATTATCGGGATATTACAGTACCATGTCTTTTGACCCATTCTACTCTATCGAAACAATCCCCTGTGAAACTCGTACTTCCTCAGTTATTCAAATCATACCAAACCCGGATGACCCTTNGGTGATTTACTAAAAATCATATGGTTATCAGTGTACCATGGTTTTCGAACTAAAACATTTGGCTACTCCAATAGTGATGGCTATTGGTAAAGAGACATCAAATCCATTATTTTCAATGATTCACCTCTCACAGGAGTTAACACACCTGGATGTGATGAGAATAGTATGAAACTTATAATGTTTTGATGTATCTGATGTCCAATGTTGCTGCAAAGATCTGGTGTTTCAAGTTTATTCATCATAGAGATGTGAAGTTTATAGTTCTTTGCTGCTGATGTTCGAAGTCAATCCTCTGTATCGTGCTATGTTTAAAGATCTATCAAGAAATCTTGAACTTAACCATGTCAAATTCAAGATTAGGGGAGGATTGTTGGGAATTCTGCTAAGTGTGAATTCCACTGATGGTTACTGCTGAAGGAATCTGCTGAAGACACAGATTTTGCTGAAGAAGTGTTACTGCTGAAGACATAGTTTCAGCATATTTAGTTTCTGCGGATATAGTTAAACCACGTATTATGTAATGTAGTTAGGATATGCATGAGTAATATTAGGAAAAGATAATGCATATCATTTAAAGTTTATAGAATATACGTTTCTTGGGAAATGGTTTAGGGTTAGGGTTCATTGTCTATAAAAGGAACACAAGTTTATGTTCAATGTACGTTTTAGAAAAACAAGTTCTTAATATATAAAAGATCCATAGAGGATCAAACGTTCTTAGTATTCATTGTTACAAGTTTGTATTTGTTTTCCGCATTAAAATACAAGCTTTGGAGATTCCCTTTTAGAGTGTTTGTGATTACATAGACACTGCCAACGATCAACGAGAGCTACAAGATCTATCAAGGATCTTAGTTTCAACAGTTTTCAAATTTTCGGGGTGTTACAGATTGGTACTAGAGCCAAGGTTATAGAGAACCAAATGATTTTTCAAAATTTGGACTATAACCATACGATTTTCGAAACAAACTATTTTTACATCGGACTACTTCATGCCCTCCGTGCCAGCGCTTGTCGACATCATGCTTTAAGGTTTGATCTTAGATACATTTTGCTAAATTTTATTTCAGTATCATAACTTATGCATGTATAGCATTATGCAGACTAAATGACTTATAGTATTATCGGGATATTACAGTACCATATCTTTTGACCCATTCTACTCTACCGAAACAATCCCCTGTGAAACTCGTACTTCCTCAGTTATCCAAATCATACCAAACCCGGATGACCCTTATATGTTAGCATCACAGTCCTACCATGCACAAAACCCTGACACCCTTGAGACTTTACCCGCACAATCCGTTCCACTAACGTCGCTCATCCCTCATACTCGACCTATCACTTACCAATGTCGACCACTAGGATTCTCTCCATCACCGTCACTACCACTCCGTAGAAACCGCGAAGTATTTGAGCAGACACCCTTTACGCCTAGATCAGTACCGTCACCTTTACCACCTGCGCCATCGTCATCGCCATCCGCCCCTTTACCCCCACACTTAGTTATCCACACGCCATCGTCAGAGATATCCGACACGCCCTGGAGAAGTAGGATGATGGAGGACGTGCCTAGTACTTTTGAGATCGGTCAAAGTTCAAGAGGAACCCAGACAGAGGCAGAAAACGACATAGTATGGAGGGATATATCTACTATTGAGAACCCAGACTATGTGCCTTCCTTGTCATCGACCGAGTCTATGGACACTCCGTATCCAGTGGTATCATCAAAGAGTATTGAGATAGACATCATTACTCGGATGCAGACCTAGTTGAGTTCGCTAACTAGAGTAGTAGAGCTTCACTCCGATTACCTTGATGAGCTACCACTAGATCGTTTTGATGCCTACGACCGAGACCTTAGTGTATTATACAGAAGAATGTCTGTTAGAAGACGGGAGATCTCCGATGTGAGCTTTAGAGTAGATGAGATTGAGCACACTCAGGTTGCAGCTCAGGAGGTAGCACAAGGATTACAGGATAGGGTAGAGACTACTGAAAGAACCATACAGGCAACTAGAAACACGATAAGAATTCAGAATCAGAGGATTACCCCCTTAGAAGCAATGTTAGGTGCTCAGTTAAGTTTGAACTAGGAATACCAGGCATGCCTCGCCAACATGGAAGATGCCCAATCAGAAAATAGAGGAGCAGAAACCCTAAACCAGATAGCCAGGAACCTACAACGCGGATCAGGAGATACATCTAGTACATCAAGGATCATTCATTGTAGCAATGACATCTTAACTTGCCATGTGTGGCATTAATAATCTTGTATTATATTGTTTTGATGAACAATGTAACAAAATTACATTATTGTTAGTTATGATCGCTATGTATTGATATTGATCTATGTTACTATTGATGTTTGATCTTATGTTGTAATACCTGTGTGAATAACTACCTTACGATAAATTGCATATATTTGGTTGGACATATCACAATAAATATGTATATGGATTAATAACTGACGCATGAACTCATAAGTGTGATTGTATCACATTATGTAATGATCTTGACAGTTACAAGTTGGAATTTGACATAGGCTTTTGTGATATTTTTAGAGATATGGCCCCTAGGAACACTGCAACCGCAAAACCCAAAACCGCTACGACCCAGCCTACGATCAGGAAGATGGTGAATGATAGCGTAGCTTCAGCACTAGGAATTCGAGCGACCGCAATAACCCGACCCATGAGCGGCAATAAGTCAGCCGCGACCCGCAAGTGCACCTGTAAGAGTTTCACTAGATACCAACCCATTTACTCAAAGGGGACGCTTAGGAAAGGACAGCCTAAGAACCTAGAAAAGAAAGTCGCGCCATCAGAAACTCGGACTTTAAGAGAAACTATGATAGTTGTTCGGAACTTGTTGGAGCAGGAGATCAAACGTGGTCCTGTGCAAGGAAACACAGACCATCAACAGAAGTTTGAATACAAAGGAGCCACACTCAACGACAACCATCGCAAGCAGCAAAATTGCGGGCCGGAAGTTAACAGGGTTTACGCTACCCCACCTACGGGGAAGAACGGGTATGCTGGAAGACAACCTCTGTGTAACCAGTGCAAGTTACATCATATCGGGCCTTGCTTTGCTAAGTGCAGAAAGTGTCGAAAGATTGGCCATTTAACCCAAGACTGTAGGACCCCGGAAACTAGGACATACCTAGGAATCATGATACCCAACCAGCATAGAGTAGTAGGACACTACTGATGCATGGGTTTGTGACCTTACAACAGGTTTTACCTCTCGAGGGATCTCAAGAGGCTTACAACCCCACCAGGCAGTGTACCTGACCGTAGTAGTATAGCATATTGGTAAGTACGGGGGATTGATCGTTCTCTCACAAGGAATATTGTTCGTTAGGATATAAAAACTACTCTAATAGGCCTAAGGGTTGAAGGAAGATTCTTTTTGTATTTTTATGTTTTTATGAAAGCAAGTAAAATCTCTGTTTATAAGGAGTGGGTGGAATTAGTTGCTAGTCAACTAACCCAAAATTACTACTATTGCAAAAGAAAATAAATTATCTAAACTATTTGGTTGTGAAAACAATATGGAGAAAATTGTGTTTACTTAGATTTCATTACTCCCTAACTATCTTTTACCGGTTAATTGATATGTATGTTACTTGTGTGGATGAAGGGTGTATTCCTAATAACTCATGGAGTGGCATACATATCTCTCCAATTCTATGAGCTCTTATCTCCTCCTATGCCATGAACGCCACAACCATAGGGATTGTAAACAGTGGCTCATGCGTTAAATACTACCTTAATAGCCTAGTATTCCTTGGCTACATGTTTCCCAAGACGTTCAAGCACGTTACCATAAAGGAGGTTGGCCAGTTTTCTTGAGCCTAACATTGATGGAACAATCATCCCAACAAACAACAACACACAACAATTAACCAGTAATTAATAGTTAGGTTTCATTAGATCTAAGCAAACACCAGAGAATTTAGCTACGCATATTAATTGAAAGACAAGCAAGATAGATAGTTAACCAACACATAGACATGATGATTAAATTAAAGTGAAGACTTATCTTTAATTAAGCATGAGGGTTCTAAGGGTTGGAAACCCTAAAAGTTACAGAAAATTCGGCTTAGGGTTTTGCCCTAAAAGTTCTCGACAAAGTTCCACACACAATGAATGAAAATTAGAAAACTATATATAGATTTTACATTCGGACGGCGTCAGGTTATGAGGGCTGACGCCGTCAGCTCGCCGCCATTAGGTTTCTCAGATGGCCTAGATCCACTTCTGACGCCGTCACCTTATAAATCCTTCTGGGCCGTCACTCTTTAACTTTACTCCTGACGGCCTACTTTTCCTAACACCTGACGGCGTGAGGTGTTAAATCCAAAATTTTCTCTGGCCCGTCATCTGATAATTGGTTTCCACTCTTTTTTCAAGGCTTTAAGACGGTGTCACCTTCTGACTCTGACGCCGTCAGGTTGTAAATTCACCATCTTTTGAGACTTTGTCGTTTTCTTCACTTTTATGCTCCAAAAACGTCCAAATATGCATGTTTTCCAGAATTCCTCTCAAAAGTACCTAAAATGACAAAAGGAATGATTTAGGGCAATATTTGATCACATTTAAACGAATTAGGGCTTAAATGAGCCCCTAAAAGCGTAACACCTTTCGTCTCATCAAATACCCTTACACTTGAGATTTGCTTGTCCTCAAGCAAATGAGCTTTTATTCAAATCAAAATATGCGTTAGGGGTCATTTAACACGAATATAAAAGTAATTACAACAAAGAGTTATTCGACCCTAATCATAACAAGCACGGAAATCATACACTAGCACCTCACAAATAGTGTTTGGATTCTCACATCTCTCAAATGTCATAAAGTTTATATCTAATAAATGGAAACAGAAAATAACACTCACTACCTGTCATAGCAAATAGATTACCATAGGCTTGGGAAAGGATTAAATACTCCTCCACTAGGCGTAATCACCTAAGATAAACTATCAAAGAGGTCTTTCCAAAGGGTTGTAACGTAAGGTGTAGGGATATGATAAACACGGTTTGGTTGGAATAAAGGGTATTTTAGTGGTGGCGAGTTAATTATCATGATCAAATACATGCACTCTACATCGTTGCTTAAGTCAAGACTCGACTCAATCTTAGTCTAAAAATTATATAACAAAAACTAAAAATAACATAAAAGGAAACGGGATGGTAGTCTGTATGTTTTTCTTCTTTCTTTTTCATATTTTTTGTATTTATCTTGGTTTTTCATTTTTTTTTCATACACTCTTGCCCTACCATCCAAAATAATACATCATAGGGGAGTTGCATTCCCCTTACACTTGAATCTTTACATAACTTTACAATCACTATTCTAATGACTCGAATTAAGATAATCGAAAAACTTGGAGTACTTTTAAAATATTTAGCACGTATGGGGTAATAATGTTGTTCTTCCACATTACTTCATTACGCTAGTACTTTACCCATGAGTCCCAATCGTCCCAAAACAATATGTACAAGGATATGACTCAACTTAGCAACTATGTAATTGATTAGATAATTAACTAAGGGTTTAACAATTGCTTTCACAATAATGCACCAAAGGTGGGTGCATACAAGGTAGGCTAAGGCGATTTGGGTGTACATTTAGTGGGGTGTAAACAAATTCTCACTTTGAGTAAGATGCTTAAAGGTAAAAACGAAAGGATAGGCTCGGAGGGGTGTACTAGGGGTATCGTGTACCAAAAGTGGATACAACGCAAAGGTGTGGGAGAATTACTTGACTAATGAATTCAAAGTAATTATAACAAATATACGGGTGTCAAACAATGGGTTAATCCTAATGCCTCTTATCATGTAGTAAATCTTAACTACACGAATGTAGTCTCACTTGTGGATTTGAGATGGTCCTAACGCAAGTTCTAGAATCTAAATACTACCGGTACTCACATCATAGCACCAAAGATGGATGCTTTTCCTACCAATTCTAGGGGCGAACCTCACATATTTGGGGTGGAAAATTTTTTAGTGGTACGGTTTTGTGCTAGTCATACAATTTCCTATCCATGAGACGCTCATTAAGATCAAGGTTTCACTTCTAAATGTTGTAAAAAATTTTAAATTGGCGCTAAAATTGCCCTAACAAACATTTCTCTTGGTTTTATTGCAAATTTACTATCAAACAAAGCAAAACATCAAGCATAGGTGTATTCTCAACGGTGCTTTCATTTACCCCCCTTACACTTAAACCGAACATTGTCCCCAATGTTCAAATAAAAGACGTAAAAGTAAATAAGATGAAAGAATGAAATCAAATACTCCCCTGAATTGTTTGATGTGGATAATGAAGTAACATGGTTAAATCTTCTTCCAAGAGAGACGAACGTTCAAAGCTTCCCTTCCAAAATAATAAACATCTTCTTGTCCAAAATAACCTGTTAACCTGAAAAAGATAAAGGCCAACCTCTCGTAAAATCGGTGGTAAAATCTACATACTAGGATATAATGCTTGTGGAATGAATATTTTGCAGAATTCCTGGAGATTATAAGTTAAAGAATTGACATAACTTTTTAGGTTTCCGGAAAAATACAAAACGTTCAAAAATTGCAGAAAATTTTAACCTGACGCCGTCAGGTGTTAACCATGACGCCGTCAGAAAACTCTGACAGAATTCTCATGTTAAATTTCCGGGAAAAATTCTAGAAAAACTAGATCTTACTTTCTGGAATTCCTGCAAAAATTCATTATGACTCGATACAAGCATTTGACTCAAACAAGTACTAATATGTATGTTAATTTCATTGTTATGATTCATGTTCATTAGTTCTATATAACCCGATTTAGATTTCCCTTACACTTAGCTTTTGCAAAATACCTTTATATGTAGTTAAGACGAAGTTAAAAACAAAATAAAGCATTTTCACAATTTAGTTTGAAGCATGAATCAATAACAAGAAATATAACTTACATACGGAAGCAAATAAAATCAAATAAACACACAAAGACACACAAAGCATGGGTTGCCTCCCAAGAAGCGCTTTTCTTTATTTACGAGTCTTGTAGCTAGACTCAAAGTCACCGTACGTTACGTGACTTCGTCGTTGAAGGTTATATCTTCCTCATTGATCATCTCGTTACCACTCTCTTGATAATGTTTAACTCGTTGTATATTCATAGTGAATTCCCTATCCTCATCATCAACTAACACCACGGCCCCAGTTTTAGAAGAGCTTTTCACAGTGATAGGTCCATACCACCTAGATTTAAGTTTTTCGGGAAACAGCCTTAAGCGAGAGTTATATAGTAGGACTTTGTCCCCTTCCGAAAACTCCTTAGGTCTCTTGATACGTTGGTCATGCCATCTTTTAGCCCTTTCTTTATATGTGATAGACGATTCATAGGCCTCCAATCTCAATTCGTCGAGCTCCTATAGTTGTAGGAATCTATTTGTCCCTGCAACCGTATAGTCCATATTGCAAGCCTTAAGTGCACAATATGCCTTGTGTTCCAGTTCTACTGGAAGATGACATGCCTTGCCATATACCATACGAAACGGGGTTGTTCCGATAGGCGTCTTATAGGCAGTGCGAAATGCCCACAAAGCTTCATCGAGCTTAAAAGACCAATCTTTTCTATTCTGGTGAACCGTCTTCTCCAATATCCTCTTTATAGCTCTATTAGTATTTTCTATTTGGCCGTTGGTCTGTGGGTGATAAGCGGTGGAGAATCGGTGAGAGACTCCATATCTTTTCATGACCTTCTCCATTTGCGAGTTGCAAAAGTGAGTTCCCCTGTCACTAATAAGAGCTTTTGGAATTCCGAACCTAGCGAACAATTTCTTTAGGAAATGAATGACTACCCTAGCATCGCTTGTCCTAAGGGCTTGCGCTTCCACCCATTTTGAAACATAATCAATGGCCACCAAGATGTATTCATTTCCCCCCGAGGATGGAAAGGGTCCCATGAAATCGATCCCCCAAACGTCGAAAACTTCGCACACTTGTATATAATTCTGAGGAGCCTCGTCTCTCCTAGAGATGTTCCCAGCTCTTTGGCATGCGTCACATGCTTCTATCATCAGTCTCACGTCACGAAACACCGTGGGCCAATAGAATCCCGCGTCAAAGACTTTTCGTGCAGTGGTGCTTATTCCGTGATGTCCCCCAGACGGGCCTGCATGACATTCCTTCATAATCTTTATAGCCTCCTTCTCAGAGACGCAACGCCTGATCACCTGGTCGGGGCATCTTCGGAATAGGAAGGGTTCGTCCCAAAAATAGTACTTTAATTGATTTAAGAACCTCTTCTTTTCCTGTCTGCCCATGTGTTCAGGGATGACCCTGCTTGCCAGGTAGTTAGCATAATCTGCATACCAAGGTTCGGAGTCGTTTATTAACATGAGCTGTTCTTTAGGGAATGTTTCCCGAATTTCGCTCTTATCTGCCTCAGCAAGGCTGGGATTTTTGAGTCGAGAAAGGTGATCTGCCGCGAGATTTTCTGCTCCTTTCTTATCACGGATTTCCACATCGAATTCTTGCAGTAGCAAGATCCAACGGATTAATCGGGGCTTAGCATCTTGTTTGGTGAAGAGGTATCGAAGAGCTGAATGATCCGTAAAGACCACCGTTTTAGAGAGAACGAGATATTGACAGAACTTGTCAAATGCGAACACCACAGCCAATAGTTCCTTCTCAGTGGTGGTGTAGTTTTCCTGAGCAGGATTCATGGTCTTACTAGCGTAGTGTATTGGTTGGAAATGCTTGTTAATCCTTTGGCCAAATACTGCTCCAGCAGCGTAGCCACTAGCGTCGCACATGATCTCCAAGGGTAGCTTCCAATCTGGGGTGACCATGATTGGGGCTTGTGTAAGATCCTGCTTTAACCGATCGAATGCGTCCTTGCATTCTTGAGAGAAGTCAAACGGGGCATCTTTCACAAGCAACTGAGTCATGGGTCTAGCTATCTTTGAGAAATCTTTGATGAATCTCCTGTAGAAGCCCGCATGACCTAAGAAGCTACGGATTGCCTTGACAGTTGTTGGATAGGGAAGTTTGGATATAGCTTCGATCTTTGCCCAGTCCACCTCAATTCCATTTCCTGAAATTTCGGGTGGCATCATTCAGTTTCCTATAGTCTATGCATACACGCCATCCGGTTACGGTTCTCTGAGGCACTAGCTCATCCTTATCGTTCTTCACCACCGTCATTCCTCCCTTTTTTGGTACAACCTGCACAGTACTCACCCATGGACTGTCCGATATAGGGTAGATAAGCCCTGCATCAAGGAGTTTAATGACCTCCTTTTTTACAACTTCCTTGATATTAGGATTTACTCGCCTTTGAGGTTGCACGGTGGGCTTGTAATCTTCTTCCACTAGGATTTTATGCGTGCAAAAGGTCGAGTCGATCCCTTTTATGTCGGCTACACTCCATGCTATGACCCCTTTGTATTTCTTTAAAACTTCTAGAAGCTTACCTTTTTGTTCTTCATCTAGGGCAGAGTTTATGATAACTGGAAGTTGATCCTCTCCTTGGAGGAAAGCGTACTCCAGGTTGCTTGGGAGTTCCTTGAGTTCTAATGTGGGAGGCTCGATGATGGAGGGTTTGAGTTTGTTTTCTGGTTTACAAAGCTCAAGTTGTTCTGTCTCTTGCCTGGGATAGAAGGAGACTACATTAACATCCGCAGTCTTCTCTTTTTCCGAGATATGTTCGAGAGATTCATCTCTTAGCCATCCAGCTTCCACCTGTTCATCTATACAATTGTCGATCACATCTGAGAGCTCATCGACTTCACTGATAAAGTAAAGCCGGTTAGCTGCTTCAAGAGAAATATTCATTGTGTCCTTGATGTCAAAGGTTAAGCTGTCGTCTCCTACTCGCAAGATCAGTTTGCCGTCATGAACATCAATAACAGCGCGAGCAGTTGCGAGGAACGGTCTTCCCAGGATGATGGGCACGAGGTCGTCTTCCTCCATTTCAAGGATGACGAAGTCGACTGGAAACTTGAACTTTCCTACTTTAACGAGCACGTTTTCGCATATTCCTATGGGGTATTTGACCGACCTATCGGCCAGCTGGATGTTCATACGAGTTGGTTTCAATCCTGAATATCCTAGTTTGATGAACATGGAATATGGCATGAGGTTGATACTTGCCCCAAGGTCAGCTAGAGCGTTTTTGATCGATAGGGATCCCACGGAACAGGGCAAGGTGAAACTACCTGGATCATCCACCTTTTTTGGTAGCCCCCGTTGAGTCACCACAGAACATT
>LBNU01023806.1:43640-62839 GCA_014162995.1 Artemisia annua
TCATCCATAAAAACCTCCATTGTCTTCCCGATCATGTTTTGAAAAATGGCGGTCATACATCTCTGGAACGTGCTTGGGGCATTGCATAAGCCGAAGGGCATACGTTTATAGGCAAACGTTCCGTAGGGACAAGTAAAAGTGGTTTTCTCTTGATCGGGAGGATCAATGGGAATTTGAAAATAGCCAGAAAAACCATCAAGAAAACAATAAAACTCATTTCCTGCAAGTCGTTCAATCATTTGATCCATGAAAGGAAGCGGAAAATGGTCCTTTCGAGTTGCTTCGTTGAGCTTTCGATAGTCGATGCACACTCTCCAACCGGTTACGAGACGTGTGGGAATAAGCTCATCATCATCATTCATAACGACAGTCATACCACCCTTCTTTGGCACACAATGAACCGGGCTAACCCATGAGCTATCAGAAATTGGGTAAATCATCCCAGCGTCGAGTAATTTGATTACTTCATTCTTGATTACATCATAAATTTTTGGGTTAACTCGTCTTTGTTGTTGGATGGACGGCTTAGCGTCGTTTTCAAGTAAAATCTTATGGGTGCAAAAACGAGGATCTATGCCCTTGATGTCGGAAATACGCCATGCGATGGCATCTTTGTGCTTTTTGAGCATGTCAACGAGACGTTTCTTCTCCTCATCTTGTAGGTGTTTGGAAATAATGACGGGAAGTTTGTCGGTTCCTTCTAAAAAAGCGTATTCAAGATGAGGAGGCAATTCTTTAAGCTCAAGTTTTGGAAGTTTTTCTTCAGATGGTTCGACCTGTTTGACTTCTTCAACAATAAGTTCCTTTGGAGGGAGAGGTGAAAATGGATCTTCATTCAGAAGTTGTTCAAGCAAAAGAATGTCTCCCTCCGGATCATAATAAGAATCATCATCCTCGCCAACGAATGAAGATGTATCAACGGATAAAAATTCATCGACTTCTTCCAAGAGGAGGAAATCACCTCCTTCAAATGGAGTGAAGGAAGAGGAAGAGTCGGCAATTATGGGTTGAGAGATAGGTGGAGAATCATCAATAGAGGGCAGATAAGTAGAATTATTTGAAGGGGTGGAAGAAGAAAAAGTGGGATTGCCACTTGAAAATCCGAGTATTTCTTGGGAATACTCTACAGAAAGTTCATCAACTTCATCAAGGATATCGATTTTGCTTATGGTCATGGGCTCATCGGTGGAAGAATATCTTGCTGTTTGATCCAAATTAAACGTAACGGCTTCGTAACCATCTCGCAAGGTAATTTCTTCATCGTATACATCAATCAAAGCACGGCCCGTCTTTAGGAAACCTCGTCCTAGAATGAGAGGAACCCTTGGATCGGGATCGAAATCGACGACCACAAAATCAGCCGGAAAGTGAAATTTTCCCACATTGACGATGACATCTTCGGCTATGCCTTTAGGACGAGAGGTAGAACGGTCGGCAAGCTCGAGAGTCATGCGTGTCGGAGTCAAAGGGGGTAACGACAACTTCTGCCAAACGGAAAACGGCATGAGGCTAATGCTAGCACCTAAATCGGCTAAGGCGAAACATTGAACCATTCCGGGAAAATTGCATGGAATTAAGAACTTGCCGGGGTCTTCAAGCTTTTCGGGAAGCTTTTTAAGGAGAACTGCCGAGCAATTCGCATTCAATGGTGTAGTCGACATTTCATACAATTTATCCTTATTATTTAACAAGTTTTTAAGCATTGATGAAAACTTTGGCATTAACACAACAGCATCAGCAAGACTCAAATCAAAGCGAATGTCTTGAAACATCTTAAAGAATTTTTCCTTCATTATGTCATTTTTATCTTGACGTTTTTGCTCATTAAGACGAAAAGGATATGGAAGACTTGTTTTAACTGGTTCATCTTGTTCAAAAACAATTTTCTCTTTTCCTTTTGAAACATTAGCATTTTCATTTGACGATTGAACCACCGGAGGTTGGATATTTTCGGTCCTTCCTTGGTGAATAGGAATTCTCGTATCCGTTGTCACCTCGGTTGCACGGTCTACTACCTTTGAAGGAGGAGGAGTATAAGAGGTAGTTGGAACCGTTGGCTCTTTGTAAGAAACGCCACTGCGTGTTGTGATCGCCTTGATATCGCCCCTCGGGTTAGCGATCGTGTTGCTAGGTAAAGAAGTGGTACCCGAACTCGAGGGTCGATCATTTAAACGCTTGTTTAATTCAGCCATTTGATTAACCAACATATGATTCATTTCCTCTTGTTTTTTAATTTGTGCCTGCTGACTTTGCAAAAAGGTTTGGTTGTTTTGATTTTGACGAAGTAATTCTGCTAACAACTCATCCGTGTTTGATTGATTTTGCACAACACCTTGATTCTGGTTAAAAGTTTGCCCACGGGCATTGTTGTTAAAACCTTGACTTTGATTTTGAAAATGATGATTTCCTTGATTATTATTTCCATAATTAGCACCTTGGTTACCAAAATTTCCTTGATTATTTTGAAAATTCTTGTTTTGGTAAAAACCTTGAGTTTGATTTTGAAAACCTTGTGTTGCACGACTTTGATTGACTTGATTACCACGGTTTGGCACGTATTGGTTTGAAGTCGGGTTTGTAAAACCTGGTGGTGGTCCAAGAAAGTTGGTTGAACGGTAGCTGAGAAGATTGCGATCTCCTTGGGTTTGGTACGTGTTACCAACCATGTTTGCTGCATACACATTCTCTTGGGTGAAAGAACTGGTTGTTGGACATTCGAAGTATGAATGGGGACCACCACAAGTTTCGCAACTTGGGTTAACTGCATTGACGGTTTGAGAAGGTTGTTCTTTTTGTTGGATCAAAATCCCAATTTGCTTCGTAAGAGTAGCAATGGCATCAGCATTTTGTTGGGTTCTTGCCATGAATTCCTCGTTGTCCTTGCTACTAGCACTAGATGCTTGCGTTTTGTTTCGTGAAGTTCTTACTCTTGCCTTGTTCTCGATGATGGTGAACACATCTTGGGCGTTTCGAGATAACAAATTACCACCTGCAGCAGAATTGAGTGAATCTTGATCAACGGGATTCAAACCATTATAGAAGGTATCGATTTGATGCATTTCAGAAAACCCGTGATTAGGACACTTTTCGAGTAACTCTTTGAATCGATCCCAAGCTTCGTTGAATGATTCATCGAAAGCTTGTTGAAAACGAAGGATCTGAGAACGAAGATTTGAGGTTTTTGATGGTGGACAGAATTTGTTAAGGAACTTGCTAGCCAAATCATCCCAAGTATGAATCGAATTGGGGGGTTCTTTGTCTAGCCAAGCACGAGCAGCTCCTTTGAGAGAAAAGGAAAACAGTTTCATTTTGACAACATCATGATTGAACTTTATGGTTTCAGCAATATCAGTTAAGTTCCGAATGTGAGCATGAGGATCTTCGTGGTCAAAACCATGAAAGGCCATACCCGAAATAAGATTGAGTACGCCGTGATTGATTTTGAAATTATTTCCTTGAATATCGGGAATCACAATAGCTCATTTCACACCTTGGAAAGGTGTTTGAAGTTGTTCCTCGATGGGACGAGGATCATGGAAAGGTTGGTTACCACCCACCGGCGGGTGTTCACCATTGTTTTGTGCACTGTTGTTGTTGTTGTTATTCATCTCGGTGAGGAAATCTTGAGGATCACGTAACTCGGGTACGCTCCTTTGCTTTCGTCTACGACGGCTCCTATTAGTAGGCACTTCAAGATAAGAAAACTCGTTCAAGTTAGACTTGGAACGAGTGATCATATAAATCAAAACGAAACAAAGTGTAAAAGAAAGGAAAAAGGAAAATCTTTTTGGTTTTTATAAGTTTATAAAAGAAAAGGGAAAATATTTTTGGCTTTTATAGGTTTTATAATTTTTAGTTGTTTTTATGTTTAAGAAAAGCGTTAACTTCTAAAAGAAGGTTCTTCAAAACACAAGTCTCGAACGACGAATGACTTAATCTTAATCAACCGCTCCCCGGCAGCGGCGCCAAAAATTGATCGTAGCAGACTAAGCGGTGAAGCTAAGAACCACTAGGTATCGTTGTCCCAACGAGCGTTGAAATTGATCTAGTCACTCAAGTCGTGAGTTATGTGAGATGAATGGTTTAAAAGATTTGAATTTGTTTTAGTTATACTACGAAAGGTTTGCATAAAGTTTAAATGAAATAAAGGACGGTAAGAAAAGAAATACGTTTAACTAGAATAGAAAACATGAGACTAAGTAAAGCGAAAAAGAATTAAAAGAAATAAACTAAGAAAGAAAGAAATAAAGAAAATGTTTTTGTATTTTTAAATTTAATTAACGAAAGAAAATTAAACTAAGTTAAAAAGTTTAAAAGAAAATTCGACAGAGTAACGGTAGGAAATTAATAAAAGAAAACTCCACTCGATAAACGATGGAGTGTAAATAAGCCTAGCTCGGCTCATGAAATAAACAAGACACGACAATAAAAGACTAAGACTCGAAAACTAAAGTAAATAAGAATCTAAACTCGCTAAGACAAAATAAATATGAAACTCGCTATCACACTATTGAAACAAAACTAGCTATGAAAATTAAGATACCAAACTCGCTATCTAAAAACTCTAAACTCGCTATGTAAAAAAATTGAAACTCGCTATGTATAAAAAACAACTAAACTCGCTAGACTCAAAAGAAAAACTAAACTCGCTAACCTATGATAAAAACTAAACTCGCTAACAAAGGAAAACCAAACTCGCTACAAAACTCAAACTCGCTATTGTATAAAAAGTAAATCCAAACTCGCTAGACCTAAAAGACAAACTCGCTAAGACTTTAGAAACTAAACTCGCTACCTACAAAAACGAAACTCGCTAAGGATCAAGAAAACAAACTCGCTAGGACAGAAAATAGGATCATACTCGCTATCTAGCCAAGATGAAACTCGCTAGACCAAAAAGTAAATAGCTTACTCGCTACAAAACCTTGAGGAACATACTCGCTAGAAGGAAAAAATACACACAACTCGCTATTTTGGGGTTTAAGAGGTACGAGACATTTTTTTACGTGAAATTTTTATAAAAACTTAATGAAAACTTATCTAGACTCAATATTAAGCAAAACCAATACTCAAAATAAGCTATAGAAAACGCAACTAATCAAAATAAGCAAAACATATTTCTAGGGCTTGTAACTAAAAAGCTAGTTTAGACTCAAAATAAAGATTAAAAAGCTAAAGATAACGACTTTAAAACTTGTAAATAAGCTAAACAAAAACGTAAATAAAGCTCTCTCAAGCTACCAAAACCCAAATAAGCTCAAGTCATCATAAAGAGGCACGAAAATTTCTTCTCATGCAAAGGTGGTGCAAGACTTATATGAGCTTATATTGAATCAAGATAGAAGTAAGAAGCTTGAATAAGATGAAAAGAAAGATTGAAATAAGCTTGGAAATAAGCAAAGTAAAAGATTAAGACATGGAAATAAAAGCTTGCATAATAAAAATCTTACACTACAACATGAAAATAAACTAAATTCTATGAAAAACTAAAAACTAACCAAGACTAAAATGAGGCCATGGGGTGGTATTTAAGGGAGTCTAGGTGACTAATCCCTTGTTTTACATTTTGCACTTAGCCCCTTAGTCTTTATAATTTTGTTCATACAAAGCATAAACTAGAGATACGACACTATCTTAACTTTCTAAAACACGACTATAGTCCTTGTAACTTTGAGGTGATGAGTTGACGAGCTTTCCAAAGATCTTCAATAATGTAAAAGTGATCACTTGCTCGGATTTAGAAAGTTATAGCTTCATAATCATCAATGAGCTTTGATTAAGTGTCTCTTGTACTTTCTTGAGCCTTTGAGAAATAATTCATCTTCACGGGCTTTTCATGAGTAGATTTCTTCTTTTGCTTCTCTTTCAAACTCTTTTCCACATCTCGGGCTCTTTTTGGGCTTTTAGGTTGCTTTTTGTGATGTTTTAGCAATATCCATACCTGCACAGTCATAAACACAAAAATACGATATCTTTGGCTTTTCGCGTTAGTTTTTGGTCCAAAATAGTCTAATAATGATGAATAAAAGGTATGTGAATAAGCACATACCACCTTTCACAACTTCCAAATATTCCGAATGAGTCGGCGGAATTCAAGCAAACAAAGGGATGTTCAAAAGTCTCGGGAGGTTCCTTGGAAAGCTCAAGAAGAAGGTCGATCGCCAATGAGAGCGTGTGTGAAGTAGTGTTTGGCACTGAGTGTCATTTGAACAATTTGGATGTTTAAAACTTTGTTTTATGGATTTATGTATTTGTAGGGATATTTGGTTATGTTTAGAACATATTTGTACTAACAATTATGCAGGATGACAATATTTGGCATGTTGTCAATTTTTCAAGTCTATGAAAAATTTCACTAAGTACAGCGAAATTCGCTAGCCCCTGGTCAAAGTCCAACGGTAAGAGTATTTCTATATCTAATTTTTGCATTTCCTAATCAGATATAGCTTAAATTTTATGTTCCAAGAGTTTTCGAAAAAATTGGATTTCGTCTCGACTTCCGTAAAACTGTTCTGTCTACTATCAGACCCTTGGCGGAACTAGCGGAACCAAATATAGGGTTCCGCCAGTGTATTTTTTGGGTAAACCCAGTTTTGGCCAACGGACCAGACGGAACCCAAAGGAGGGTTCCGCTTTTGTTATCGTTTGGTTCCGCCATGATCTGCAGAAACTAGTTTCAATTTTTCGAATTTTAACCTTCTCACAACTCCAAATCATCCCTTTTAGTTTAAAACTTACTCCTAATTAGTTGTTAAGTACATTAGGATCAATCTCAGCCTATAGAACCACTAAAACCCACTTTCCCGCCAAAAATCAAATTTAATCATAACCAACCCAAGGAACCCTTGCACATAAGGCAAGGAACCCTCTATAAGGTTCCTTGGTATCCGTGGAATATCTGATCCAAATCACTATGACAAGAACACTAAGCATTTAATGCATATCTTGGTCTTCTTACTCCACCATTTTCATTGGATTGACTTCCAATGATTTGACGACATTCATAACTCTTCCAAATCATTAGAAACCTCCAATTTTGTATGGTAAAACATCAAATCCAAACACTCCTTTCCCCATTTCTTCCACTCTATAAATTTGACCATCTTAGAACACTTTCAAATCACACCATCACCATCTTAATCTCTGAAAATCATCTTCTAACCCAACATTTTGACAATGACAAAGTCAACAATCACCTCTCCACCATCTCGACCTAACACTACCATCAACCTTAGCTCATCATCTTCGGATGAATCACCACTAATCATCTCCTCACCAATCAAAGACAAAAATTTTCTCAATTTTGCAACTCCCACACCATCACCAAAGTTCAACCATGTTATCACCACTCCACCTCCAACCAAAACACACATTAACCCAAGTCCACCACCAGCTCCAACACAACCATCCAAAACACCATCACCACCCAAATCACCAAAACTTGAGCCAATGGAGCTTTTTGGAACTCCACCAACATCACCAAATCCATTTCTAGATGATCTTGAGGATCTTCCAAAATAATCAACAAATTCACCACCATTGCCTTTATTTGATTCACTCAAGCAAATGGCACATGAACACACCCGGGCTTTCTTTAAGCCCAATGTCCCTTTTGAACAAGAACCACCACCACAAGAACAACCTCCACAACCTAAACCTTTGTTGTTTCACCCCATCTACAAAGACATCCATGGACCTCTCTATGAAGAACCTCACTTAGAACAATACCAACAACCATAACTTCAAGTATCACAACTACAATCCCATTCCCAACACTTTTGAGTCCTTCTTTCCTTCTTATGAGGAAATAGAAGCATCCCTCACTCAAGCAATGGAATTTCAAACCACCTTGCTTGCCTCCATTACAAACCCATCCTCCACTCAAGAAACCAACACCATTCCACCACCTCAAACATCATCAAATGATCACATCCTACCCAATCCTCGCCAAGGTTGCTCACATTGTGAGCGGGCGGCTAAAATAAGTGAGCATAAAAATCATGCTCCACCAAGTCCAAGATGAAACTCGCTTTGCTCTACAACACATTCTTGAACGTTTGGATGCTCTCTCACACCCAAACGCCTCTTAGAGTGTACTATGGAGGCTTTGTCCCATTTAGGAAAATGTTGGATGATGTCTATTTATAGAAGTAGGATTTTATTTATTTGTTACTTTTTGTTTTTTTCTTTTTATTTCTAGAAGTAGGAAGAAATTTTCATTTCTTGTCTTTGACTTTTAGAAAAGTCAAATTTTGCTTGGAATGACATCTTTTCTACTATCTTATTTGCGTTGTTGGTTGATCATATATGAATTGTGATTATGATTGCTTATATTTCTCATATTGTGTTATGACTACACAATTTATCGTGTAATATTCTCGCCAACTAACCTCTTTTGTTGTAGGTTCAAAATCCATGTTTCCTAACTTGGTACTCCATTTAGGGGAGTATTGTCCAAGGGAGAGCACTTGCATTATTCCGCTTCGCAACTCTTCTTTTTGTTTCGACAAAAAGGGGAAGAAAATATATTTAAACTTATAAACTTAAAATAATTTTTCATCAATTGAATAAAACATGTTTAAATAAACACTTTTAAAGACTTAACACTAGAATTAGTGATTTACTTAAAAATAAAGTTTATGTTTTGTCATCAACAAAAAGGGGGAGATTGTTAATACAAATATCGCCTAAAAACGTTATTTATATTTTACGATCTTTGCTAAGTTTTGTTAACGACAAAGTGTAAACTTTAGTTTCTAGTAAAACATGATTTTAGTTTTAGTCTTGCATAACTAAACTTTATTTGCTACATTTACATTTCATATAAAACATAACATTTTCATATTTCCTAAAATAGAAAATGTACATGACATCATGACATGCATCATGAGCATTTATGAAAAGGTTGAGTGTTTGACTTTCCATAAGACTTCTTACACATTTTAGAAAGTCTCTTACTCTATCTATTGTGTGTTTGACTTGAAGAAACATGGATGTGATGCTGACTTGTTTGGGTATAAATACCAAACCACTTGCAAGAAATCATTCATCACTTCTCATTATAATTTACACATACATTCTCATTACATTTGTGGAAAACTAGAAGGGGGGGGGGGGTTGAATAGTTTTACGTCTTTTTAATTTACAAAACCTTGTTTATCAAAACACCAATTCAAACTTTATGTTTCACCAATAGACTTGCACAATTATAAGTAACGATATCAACAAGTATATGATATGACAAAAATGAAAGTAAGTAAATAAGTAAAAGGATAGAGTTGGAAAAATGGCACCGTGAGACAAAGGATTTATAGTGGTTCGGCTACGAATCTCCTCTTCGTCCTACTCCACTCCCCGAGCACCTAACTCGGGAGTTTTCTTCACTATGTCAACAAGCTCCCTTATGGCGGAGAAAACCTTACACAACTTTTGCTTACACCGGCTTAACGACACAAAGCTAAATGTCGGGTCCTAATAGTAGCTAGAACCAATCTCACAACACACCACGACTTCTTCACAACTTGAGCACACCACAACTTCGTCACTACTTCTTCACAACACAACTTCTTCACTACTTCACTACTTCACTACTTAATCTTCACCACTACCCTACTTCTATTCACAACTAACACTCCTAGAACTACTTATAATGTTCACAACACAACTACACAAGAGCTATACACAATATACACAATCAATATACAATACTTCTTAAACTTGAGGTTGAAGGAGTATTCTTCTCTTGCACTTTGGATGATGGTGGATGATGAGGGATTGAATCACTTGAAACAAGGATTAGTAATCTAATGATCAAAGGGTTTTGAAAGATGTTTAGAGAGATTTAGATCTGAAAATTTTCGTGCAAGAGGTGAGGAAAAATACCAGAATTAAGGTGGTATTTATAAGAGAAAAATTCTGACTTTTTCTGACACAGGAGCGTGGCCGGTCCCCTTAATTGTGGCCGGCCCCCTTAAAATTAAGAGGGCCGCCCCTTATAATTAAGGGGACCGCCCAGCTGTAACGGCCAGAATTTTTGTCTTTAGTGGGGAAAGTTTATTTGGTGAAAAACTAACTGATTTTGGTTAAAAATTTGAATTCATATATTTAGTATGATTAAAACATTTTTCTTTATTACCAAAATTGTTTTTCAAAAATATATAATATGTTTATTTAATTTAAATAAACTTTGTATTAATTAATTAAATACCCCTTTGATCATGAGATGTATTAAGCACGTGTTTATTCATACCTTAAGTGATTAAGTTGGATATAATGATATAAACTAGCTTAATACTTGTTTACGTAATAATCTTACGTTTAATGATTTTACATTTTGTGATCGTCAAAACGTAGAGATATCGAAAAATATAAATAACGTTTTTAAGCGTTATTTATGTCAACAATCTCCCCCTTTTTGATACAAGTATTAGCATGAGTTTATATCAATACTCATTAAGCGAAAATTAGTATATATACAAGTATTAGCATGAGTTTATATCAATTCTCCCCCTTTTTGTTAGCATCAAAAAGGTTTATCCCGATTAACTTGAAGCTCCCCTTTGATGTATACTCCCCCTCGTTTTGAGGTCATAAGAAATAATCGAGATATGGAATACTTGCAAAAATATTTAGATAGCACAATATATATATATATATATATATATATATATATATATATATATATATATATATATATATATATATATCTTACTCCTTTATAAAGCATGGATATACACAACCTAAAACCGAGCCTCACTCCAAACTAAAATTTTAAGATTCAGACATACGAACAATAACACAAGCCTAAATTTATACACTACCATACCAACTTCCAAACCCATAAAATCCCGAACCAACAAAAAGACATAAAGTACCCTGGAAACAAATACTCATCATCTCCCATTTGCCTCTCTCCACATACCACCCAGCCACCCACCTAATTCACTCTCATCTCTCTCTCTCTAAAAAAATCTGCCCTCTCACAAAATAGGAAAAAACACAACAAAAACATCAAACCATCACTTTAATCGTCCCCAATCCTTCACCCACTACCCGTGAAACCACTAGCCGACAACCACCACCTACAAGCGGAACACAATAACTGAAACGACCAGCCGAATGTTTATGTATTTGTGAAGTTCTTTTGTTAGATCTATATATATTGAAGTTTGGAAGGTATTTTTTTTTATAGATACGTATATCATTTTTACATATATGATAACCAACCATGATGCTGAAATTTGAGGTATATTTTTATGAGTTTTTATATAGATCTATGTAATAGATTGGTCAAGTCATTTTTATAAGTTCTCTTTCGATTATTATTTGTTTTTCTTACAAATTTGTGTTCTTTTGATTCTAATTTATAAATTTAGCATCTTTTGATTTTTGAGGTTAATCTGCGTTTATTAAATAAATTTGAATCTTTTCGATTTTGTTTTTCTAAACCTCATTTTTAATGAGTTTTCTTATTTCATGCCATCTGTGTTAAGAAAACGAAAATAAAATGCATTTTTTTAATCTGACTTTTTTGGTGATTTTATAATTCGGATTATAAAAAAAGAAAGAAAAAAAAAACTGTTTTCGTTTAGGTTTTATTGTAAATTTAATTTGTTAAGAAATCTGATTATTATATGTGTTTTATACAAATATGATTTTTTTAGTGTTTTTCTTATAAATCTGTTTTATATTTATTTTTTGTGAATCTGTTTTTCTTGTGATTTTTATTAACGTGAGTTTCTTTTTGGTGTTTTGCAGATCTGCTGCTCTGACGGTGATCCAAAAACTGTTGTTGTCGTGATATTTTATGTAAATTGTTAATAAGTCTTTGGTTGCTAGACAAAAGTTTATGTTAGCTTTAAATTGAAAAACATACAAATACTTTTGCGTTAAGAACTTTTGAAAATATAAATTTGTCTCCCTCAATGACAAAAGAAAAAGAGGAAAAAGACAGCCCACTGTACATGATAAGAAGTTTGTATAGGTTCGAGATGTCAGGTGTGAGAAAGAAAGGACAAGATAATTCAAAATCTTGCACAATTATTTTATTTGACAGTCAAAAAAATGATAAAAAAACAAGTCACTACATAGAAATGGTTTTTACTTGACAGTAAAAAAATACAACTACTCCCTAATAACTAGGATAAGAAAAAAGAAATCATCACATAGAAAATAATGGAGTATGACTCAAATATAACGAATAAGTAATGAAACATGTAAATAAAATGTAGGCAATTTGAATGAGCCGCGAACGGGTCACAGCTATGTATAAAGCGAGAACATTGATAAAAAAAAAATAAAAAATACATTTTAAAATAATTTTATAAAGGTTTGACCTTTAAAGTTTCAAAGTTTTTTCAAAATGTTCCAAAGTTGGAAAGCTAAATTTGAGATTCGGTTGTGTTTCAAAACATGATTTTTTATGAAGTGATAAATCATAGCTAATTAGCTTCATCGATTGACTTATTTTTATAGAGAAATGATACATGAACTTAATTATGAATTTAATTGTGGACTTAAAAACATGTTCATGATCCTGATGGGTTGTAAAATAAGTGGGTCCCTGTCTGCAGTCATCAAGATGATGCCACATGTTTTTAGATGCACAATTAGGTCTACGATTAGATCCATGTATCATTTCTCATTTTTATAAAAGCTTGGTTCTTCGAAATTATAAACATAAAATATTAGTAGCATGGATAATAATGGACATATAGAGCTACGTGCCGGATAATATTTATTGGTGTGACATCTCTGAATCTCTTCAATAACACACAAATAAACAAAACACACTTTTTAGTGAAAAAAAAAATAAAATAATAATAATAATAATAATTGTTGTTGACCGTGGGTCTCGCAAAAGATCTCACCAAAGATACTTGCTCAAAATAACAATAATAATACTAATAGCTACCAACAACTCCAGTTAGACGAATGACGCGTTTGACCGGTGCAAAACGGTAGTCAAAGGCGGCGCTATCGATCGTCTTTTTGCGAATGGCGGGTAACGATGCCACCGTGCACTCTTATCGTATGTGACTCATGCTTAATGAGTGATGACAAAAAAATATGAAAAAATATAATGATGATGAATATTGTCGAAGTAAGTTATTTTCCACCAAAATTTTGTCGAAGACTGGACATCTCAAAGACTGGACATCGTTGCCGTTAGGCGCGGGTACTCGGCTACGACAGATAAATTCGGATTTAATTTAGAAAAATATTTAAATTAAAAGTTTTTGATTGTAATAATATATATAACAATAAGAAGAAAACATTACCACTTCAAGTTCTATTAAAAATGACGCTAACATATATTTTGTAATAGAACAATGAGGACACATACTCGCAATGCATCTATAACAAATGTTAAACTCACACGAAGTCCATCTTAACTGCAACTACTAAAGTGGTGTTGTACAACCACTAGATTGTCGTTGAACCACAAATAGAGAAAATGAGTTGATGTACGTCTAATTTGATGAAACTATATAGTGCTATCGCTTGACACAGGTACTCGGCTAGATGTCACTGCCGCTAAAACCGAATACTCGGCTACAAACCGCTGCCGTTAGGCGCGGGTACTCGGCTAGTATATATATATATATATATATATATATATATATATATATATATATATATATATATATATATATATATATATATATATATATATATATATATATATATATATATTAGCATGCATACATATAAAGCAAAGCATATAAGGCAAGATAATGAATTATAAATCATGGCAATAACAACGACATTCATTAATAAATTTATTACAAAAGGATTATGCTAAACACATAATCTTAGTACATTAGCATACATGTATGCTTATCTTAGCAAACTATACTAAGAAAGTACTTGAGTTGCTATTATGAGAGGTCTTGCATGGGTGACAAAAGGTTGTTTGGTGATTTTATTTGGGAGTCATGGAGGATGCATTTAAAGTTGAAGGTAGATGGATATGGACGTGGAGGGATTTGGTGTGGAGATCCATGGTCGGATTTCTTGGTAAAGTAGATGCCTTCAATCCATGTGAGACGTTCATTGGAGAACAAGATGTTGTTCTTGGAAAAGTAACAAACCAAATCAATTGTTGACCATGATTTTCAAGGATGGAACAAAATGATTTTATGGTGATGAGTTTGGTGGTGAGGTTGTTGTTCCAAATGCGTGTGAGTAAGGGCAACGCCAAGAGAGGAGCATTAAACTCATGAGCTTCCTTGAGTCTCAACGAACTTTAATTGTTCGGAAGAGGAGATGATGGTGAGCGTTGGATTTTGATTAATGTTTGGTTCATGTTTGGATGAGAGTATGGTGATTGGTGAATTAAAGCATCTTCTTCAAAATGGGGTTCATTGGTAGAGATGAGATGGGTTAAGGTGGATTTGTTGGTGAGTGTGATTGTTGAGGTTGTCTCGGTGATGTTAGAAGAGTGGTATCATTTGGTAGTTTGAACTTAGGTATGGGTTGGCTAGAGACAACTCATTTGTGGAGATTATTTTTTGACAAGTATCAAGCTTTTCTTCTCCATACGGGCTTGACGGAGATTTTAGCACTCTAATATAACTTGGGTTCGTTGGTTGTTGGAGGATGGACCAAATGGTTGTGTGAATTAATGGAAGATTTGGTTGTAGAATGGATGAGGCAGCATTTGATGATGGTGAATTGGTTATTTAATAGTGTGATGGATTTTTGTTTATGGAAGATAATATGTTTGATGTTGTTTGATAAAAGTTTTTTGTGAATCAGGAAATGAGAATTCAAAATAGGGTGAAAATGGTGAACAAGGCAGTAAATCAAACAGGGAGTATCCTCTGAGCTGAGCAGTATGGTCCGTCCCCTTACCTTTGATTTAAGCGGGGTCGCCAATGAATCTGATTATGATCCAGGTTGGCTTGGTTTGGGTTTTTGGCAAAATATTTTCAGAAGGATGTTTGTTTTTTGTGTTGATTTCATCCACAAGGGGACCAAGAGCGTTCGTTATTTAGGCAACATAGAGGCAAGGTGATTTGACACTTTCAGACCTATACACTCATCCAATTCATCTTCGTCTTAAATTGTGTGCTGATGTTAAGGCATTACATATATGCAGGAAACGAAGTCAACAACAACAGTATCGCGTTATGTCTAAATGATGAATCAGTCAATTAAGTAGAGAGCGGGATAGATCATCTAGCATAATTAAGCATGGCAAATAAAGCTAATAAGCAATTTTTTAAGGCATTAGTAGAATAACTTAAATAATCATATAGTTGGTCAACTCTGAGTAGTTGATTAGAAGCTAATTTAGCGATAATTAAAGACGTCAACATTGAGAGAATGATGTGAGTCACTTAATTCGGTCACAGATATATATGTTGTAAAAGATCAAAACACTCGGCATAAAAGCATAGTTTCTGGACTCTACATACCAGCCGTAGGATCTGGTGAACCTAAACACTTTGATGACTTCATGCAGTTCCTTGAATTTTTTATAGTGTGCTGGCCAATGAAACAAATTGTGGGGATTACAGATTGTTCCTTAAAACCAACAGTATCGGCTTTATGGATGCTGATTTATATTTGAGAATAGAAATCTTTCCTGTGTAGTACACCTTGAATAATAAATCGATAGCTTTAATTCGTCACATGGGCTGCTAGATGTTGTATCTCCCTTAAATTTCAACAAATGTGCTTCATCTATTATATAATTATTACCATTTAGATGATGATACGCAGCATACTGATCAAATCCTATTAAATATATCTTCAGATCTATGACACCAGGATTGTTAGAAAGAACCTTTGAATAGCGTGCATGATTTATCTATATGCATAATAAATCACAATATCATTAATAATGTTATTCCAGTCAACAAATGGAGGTGGGCACTGAATTGTGAGTAGATAACTATTATTGGAAATGAATGACTGAACGTGGTGTATATGTTATATGGTATGTAAGTTATGTGTTTATACGGCTGTAATGCTTTTTAGACATAACACAAAAAATCGACTAATATGTGTCTGATTTTGTGCATATAGATCTCAAAGAAGTTTTATACCTATACTACTGGAACTTTCATTATAGAAAAGAATTAATTAATCTAACAGCTCTATGCGAGAAAAAATACTTACATGTCCATCAGAGTTGCCGGCTCCCTTAAATTAGAGGCCGGTCCCCCTAATTTTAAGCTGCTTTATATATTTTTAAGGGTCCGGCCCCATTTCTGACACTTTGGAAAGTTGTCCAGAATTTATTATACTACATATGTTTCAAGAAATATTGCAATTGCGATATATATCAAGGAGAAAAAGAATTTCATTTACATCTGAAATTTTGTTCACAAACATCATCTACCATCGCGATCTCATAAAACACAAGATATGGAAACTCTGGAATGCTATTATACTCTTACAGCTGCATTCAGTCTTGGTAAAATTCTTTATGATGCATTAGGCATAGATTATCTCTCTGTATTGAGCTACCTAAGCTCAGCTAGTAAAAGCAGATGAATGATCACACTTTTGTATCGACATAATCTCCACATCCCTTAGGAAAAAGAGTCGAGTTGCGTATTTCTTTTATTAATGCTTGAAGTTCGTAGGTGAAGTTAGGTGTGTAATGAAGTCAAACGATGTTCCTTTTAAACATGACCGATAGCATCTTATAGGTCTTCATTTTATTGGAAATTGAGAAATCGAAACTAAATGCGATGTTAAGTTGTAATTACTGGGTAAATAACATGAGACTTCTTGTAAACGTGATGATTGCTCGATTTAGTCATACGAGTATATGTGTATTTTAGCGAGTTCATCCTCGAGTAGTTGACTGCTTGTGATTCAAATGCCTCAATCCAGCGGCATGATCGTATGTGCGGCTGATATTCAGGAAGTTTGGTTAAAATAGCTTAACTTGTCATATATGAAGGTTTGGTTTTCTTATCAGCGATATGCCAAAAGAAATCTAGGTTTATAACTAATTCTCTCTTCAACTGCAATAGCCCATAACAAAAGGAAGGAAAAGCGCTCTCTTTCAGAGAGTGTACATCTTCCTAACTCACATGTTTACGATATAAGACCCTGCGCCCCCATTCCCGCGATGTAATCATCGCATTCTCTCTATATCTTAATGGTTTCTATGCCGGATCCCTTAGGATACCATAATCCTAAGTGTATAGTGCCTTTAATGTATCGGAAGATACGCTTAACCGCTTCTAGGTGAGAGGTTTTGGGATCCTCTTGAAAGCGAGCGCAAAGGCAAACACTATACATGATATCGGGTCTACTTGCCGTTAAGTATAGTAGACTTCCTATTATTCCTCTATACTTAGTATTATCTACGGACTCACCGTCTTCATCTCTTGTGAGTTTACTTTCCGTAGACATAGGTGTCTTAAGTGGTTTAGAGTCTTCTAGGCCAATTTTCTTAAGCATTTCCTTAATGTACTTAGATTGGTTAAAGAATATTCCGTCTTCTAGTTGTTTTATTTGTAATCCTAAGAAGAAGTTTAGTTCTCCCATCATACTCATCTCAAACTCATCATGCATGATTTTGGCAAATTCATCACACATTTCTTGACAAGTTGAGCCAAATATAATGTCATCGACATATATTTGAACAATGATAATATGAGGGTCACTTCTTTTAGTGAAGAGAGTGTTATCTACCATTCCCATGGAATAATTATGTTTAACCAAGAATGCCTTTAGTCTATCATACCAAGCCTTTGGAGCTTGCTTAAGACCATACAAAGCTTTCTTTAGTTTATAAACATAATCAGGTTTTGCGAAGTCAATGAATCCTGGAGGTTGTGCCACATATACCTCCTCATTGATAAAACCGTTAAGGAATGCACTCTTCACATCCATTTGGTATAACCTAAAGTCTAGGGCGCAGGCATAAGCTAAAAGGATTCTAATGGATTCTAATCTAGCTACGGGGGCATAGGTTTCGTCATAATCAATTCCTTCTTGTTGATTATAACCTTGGGCGACTAACCTAGCTTTGTTCCTAGTAACTATTCCATTTTCATCTAGTTTATTCCTAAATACCCACTTAGTTCCTATTATAGTCACATTCCTAGGATTCGGTACTAATTCCCAAACATCATTTGTTTTGAATTGATTTAATTCTTCTTGCATAGCCATAATCCAACTTTCATCCTTTAAGGCTTCATTTATGTTCTTAGGCTCTATTGTTGACACAAAACAAAAGAAGTTATTTTTGTCTTGTGCTTGTGATCTAAGTGTTCGTTGGTTTAGGTGACCTATGATGTTGTCTAATGGGTGTGACCTAGATTCCTTAATATTTACAACTTCGTTTTCTTCTAAATTTTCTTCCTCAATATCATTTCCTATGGGCTTTGTCTTACTAACCTCAATAGCATCTTCCTCTATAACATCATCATCTTCTAAAGGTAATGTCCTAGGTGGTGGAGGAGTTTCGTCGAAGGTTACGTTTAATGATTCTTCTACTTTCATAGTATCTTTATTTAAGACTATATATGCTTTACTATTTTGTGAGTATCCTAGAAAAATTCCTTCATTTGACTTAGGGTCGAACTTAGTGAGATAATCCTTAGTGTTGAGAATGAAGCATTTACTTCCGAATACCTTAAAGTAGCCTATGTTTGGTTTTCTACCTCTTAGTAACTCATAAGGAGTTTTTCCTAGTATTCTTCTAATGGACACCCTATTAAGTATATATGTTGAAGTATCTACGGCATGGCACCAAAATTTTTGTGGGATAGATTGCTCATTTAACATAGTTCTACTCATTTCTTGTAAGGTCCTATTTTTCCTTTCTACTACTCCATTTGATTGAGGTGTTCGTGGGGCGGAAAAGTTGTGAGATATTCCATTTAAGTCACAATATTTTCCGAATTGTACTTCGTTATCAAATTCCCTACCATGGTCCGTCCTAATTGAAACTATAGTGCAACCTAGCTTATTTTGTATCATTTTACTAAAGGTCTCAAATTTTTCAAAGGCTTCGGTCTTATCGCTTAGAAATCTAGTCCACGTGTATCGTGAATAGTCATCTACTATAGCTAACGTGTAGCGATTGCCACCGTAGCTCCGCACCGCGGATGGACCGAAGAGGTCCATATGAAGTAGTTATAAGCATCTAGTGGTGGATACTATATTCTTATCTTTATGACTAGCGTGTGCTTGTTTTCCTATTTTACCTGCATCGCAAAAGTGTT
>LBNU01023806.1:62988-78617 GCA_014162995.1 Artemisia annua
ATAATTTTGGTAATTAAAGGAAAATGTTTAATTCATAACAAATATATGAATTCAAATTTTTAACCAAAATCAGTTAGTTTTCACCAAATAAACTTTCACCACAAAAAGACAAAGAATCTGGCCGTTACAGTAGCGCCCCCTTTAATTATAAAGGGCAGGCCCCCTTAATTTTAAGGGGGCCGGCCCATGAGAATTAAGGCCGGCACGCTCCCCCCCTGGTCAGATTTGTCAGAATTTTTTCCCTAATAAATACCAAACCTTAAATCTGGTATTTTTCCCTCACCCACTTTTGCACGAAATTTCAGATCCAAAAATCCCTCTTAAACAGTCTTCAAAAACCCTTTGATTCAGTTAGATTACAATCCTTGTTTCAAGTGATTCAATCTCCTCAACCATCCATCATCATCGCCTAACAGTGCGAAAAGAATATATATCTTCACCCTCAGTTTAAAAAGTGTTGTGTACAATTGTGTAATTACTGTATAATTTGTTTGTTGGGACTATTGTAAGATAGATAAGTAGTGCTAGTTGTGAAGTAGTTGGTTAATGAAAAGAAGAGAAGTTGTGTTGTGAAGAAGAAGAAGTGGTCGTGAAGAAGAAGTTGTGTTGTGAAGAAGAATCGTGTTGTGAAGAAAGAAGAGAAGTTTGTGTTGTGTTGTGTTGTGAGATTGCTCTAGTCTACTATTAGGACCCCGACATTTGAGCTTTGTGTCGTTAAGTCCGGTGTAAGCATAGTTGTGTAAGGTTTCTCCCGCCCAATAAGGGAGCTTGTTGACATAGTGAGAAAACTCGCCTGAGTTATGGTGCTCGGAAGGTGGAGTAGGACGAAGAGAGATTCTAGCCGAACCACTATAAATCTTTGTCTCACGGTGGCAATCTTTCCAACTCTATCTTTTCACTTACTTACTTACTTTTATAATTGTGCATTAATCATATACTGTTGATTTATGCCTTATAATGTGCAATATTTCTGGTGACATCATAAAATATCGAATTGGTGTTTTTATAAAACAAAGTTTTAATAAATTCAAAAAAGACTAAAACTATTCAACCCCTTCTAGTTTTGCCCACCCCAAAATGGAATCAAGAGCCATGTTCAAACAAGAATTTTAAAAATATATTGTATTTTAAAAGCTTTGAAATCGATTCATGGAATGGAAAAATATTAAAAGGGAAAAATCTGTTTTTAGACCCACCATTTCTTGAAAATGAAGAATTATCTACATGGAAATAATCAATTCGAAAGTTATGTGAAATCAATAGACTATGATCTTTGGAATGTCATTTAAATTGGTGATATTAAATCATAAACTAAATTTTGAAAAAAATTAAATAACTGCTAAATTTATATATTAAAAGCTATTTCAATAATAAAGAAGAATATTTTTTTTTGTCAATCGGCCAAACGATATGTGGAAAATCTTTCAAAAATATCTCCAAAGAAGAATTCAAGCTCAAAAGAAAACTTCAAATAAGCCCGTAGCAAAAAGAAAGCATAGTAGAAAATATTAGTGAAGAACTAACAAGTTGCGTACTAGTTTCAAAAAATGTCTTAATATGTAGGAAATGACGCCGAAAACAACACAAGCCATGACAAGGATGTAACAAGAAGACTATTGAAAAGAGTCAACCAAAAGGAACTAAGTAAAGCGATAAAGGATTGACGCTTCTAGTTCCGAAAAGCGAAGACCCCAAGAAATATGCAAAAGTTGTCCAAAGAATTTAAAAGACTCATTAAAAGGCGACAAAGAACAAGAACAAAAGAAGCAACACGAGAAAAAAGTGCACGAGGAAGGACGAAGAAAGAACAAAGGGGAATGCTTAGTCGCTCTAAGCATCTAATGAAAATTGTCCAGGAAATAAATGGGCCCGACGAATGGGTAAGGGATAGCGGATGCTCAAAAGACACATGACGGGGGAAACGCAATGCTATTCTCTACGTACAAAGCGCTTAAAGCAAATGAGGTAATGTTAATTTGGTAGTGGATCGCGTGGAATAATATCATAGGCAAAATAAACGATCTCTCAAGACCTCCCTAACTATTGGAAAATGTTTGAGCATTGGTAGATAATTAACATACAACTTCTTAGTGTAGACAAATAGTGACAATAAGTGAGGGTTACCTTTACCGATAAGGATAGTGTAATTACTAAAGGAGAAACAAGTCCATAGTAAGAGGAATTAGGAAAAAGGCGCGTAATGTCATTGAAAATCTAGGAGATAATTCGGAAGATAAGGAATATGCTTAGCGACCCTAGACGAAAACCAACTTTGTGGCATAGGAGGATATGAATGCAAACATGCAACAATCCGCAATCATTAGTATCTTAAGACTGAGTAAAACCGTTGCCTAGTCTAAGTATAGTTCAACACTTTGCGATGCATGTAAAATAGAACAAAGGCACACGTTAGTCATTAAAGCAAGAATATGGTACTCACCAACCTGAAGATGCTTCAGAACTACCTTGCAATAATGGACCATCTTTTGGTCCATCCGCGTGGCCGGAGCTACGGTGGCAATCGCACACGTTAGTATAGTAGATACTATCACGATACACGTGGAACAGATTCTAAACCGATAAGGTACAGAAGCTTCGAAAAATTGAGACCTTTATAAAATGATACATAAATAAGCTAGGATCGCGACTAAATATTTCAATTAGGACGGACCATGGTAGGGAATTTGATAAGCGAAATAGCAATTCGAAAATTTTGTGACTTAAATGGAATATCCTCACAAACTTTTCGCCCACCGAACACCAACAATCAAATGGTGAGTAGTAGAAAGGAAAAATAGACCCTTTAAAACCCAAGAGATGAGTAGAACTATGTAAATGACCAATCTATCCCTAACAAAATTTTGTGCCATGCCCGTAGATAACTTGCAACATATATACTAATAGGGTGTCTATTTAGAGAGATACTAGGAAAAACTCCTTAAATAGTTACTAAGAGTAAAAAACAAAAACATAGGCACTTAAGTGTATTCGGAAGTTAAATGCTTCATTCTCAACCCACTAAGATTCATCTCACTAAGTTCGACCCCCTAAGTGCAAATGAAGGAATTTTGCTAGAATACTCGGGCCAAAATTAGGTAAAGCATAATTAGTTAAAATAAAGACACTATGAGAAGTAGAAGAATCAAAAATTAAACGTAACCTTCGACGAAACTTACACCTAGGACATTGCCATTTAGAAAGGAATGATGATGTTATTGAGGAAGATGCTAATTGAGGTTAGACAAGGCCGAGGAATATATTGAGGAAGAAAACTAGGAGAAAAGGTAAACAAAGGAAGTTGTAAATATTAAGGAATTAGTCACACCCATTAGACATACATCATAGGTCACCAAAACCAACGAAACACTTAGATCACAAAAGCACAAGACAAAATTAACTTTTTGTTTTGTGTCAACAATAGAGCACCTAAAGACATAATGAAGCCTTAAAGGATGAAAGTTGGATTAAGTGGCTAGCAAGAAGAAATTAATCAATTTAAAAACAAATGATGTTTGGAGTTGTACAAAACCCTAGGAATGTGACTATATAGGAACTAAGTTGGTATTTAAAATCACAATTAGATGAGAACGGAATAGTTACTAGGAACCTAAAGCTAGGTTATGCCCAAGTTATAATCAACAGCAAGGAAATGATTATGCCGAAACTTTACGCGCCCGTATAGATTGGAGAATCCATTAGATATCGCTTTTAGCCTATGGGCCCACCTGCGCCCTGACTTAGGTTGTTAACAAAATGGATGATGAAGAGTGCTTCTTAACGGTTTTTCCAATGAGGTGAGGTATATGTGCAGCAGACCTCCAAGATTCATTGACTTCAGCAAAAACCTGATTATGTCTCATACTAAAGAAAGCTTTATATTGGTCTTAGGGCCAAGTCATGGTTGTTTTGTTCCTGCGGGTAGTAGTAATAGTTAACCCGTATGTTTAGAATTTCTTGTAAAGAAAGGGATATGCATTAGTTATATTAGGAAGTGATCTTGCATATCACCTCTACACGTTTTGTGTAAATGTCGAATTAGGGTTTCTTGTAATATAAAAGAAATTCACGGCTAATGGTTATGTACACCTTTGAAAAACATTTTAATAGTTAGTAATATAGATGCATAGAGGATCACTGTTCTTTAGTTGTTCTTCTTCAATTATTGTGTTTATATTCCGCATAAGCATAAGTTTATTTGTTAGAGTCTCTCATTGGTTCTTGTGTTTACGTAAGTATTCTACGTGTTCTAAAGGCTTAAAGATCTATCTAGGACTGGACCAACAGTAATCAAGACGGGGTGGAATAAGATTGTTCATATAAAAATTAATGTGTTCGTATGGAGGGCGGTGCTTAGAAGGCTCCAGTGCGCGTGGAGCTTGACAAAAAAGGTATTGATCTTGATTCTATTTTATGTCCAACATGTGATAATGTTGTGGAATCGATAAATCACTGCCTGGAGTTGTGTGAAAAAGCCTTGAACGTGTGGGATAGGATTTTTGCTTGGTGGGGAGTCGGGCCGGTTAATGCCTTTACACTAAACGATATGATATGTCATAGAGGGGGTATGGAAAAAGTGGCAAGAGTTCTTTGGGAAGCTGTGTTATTAGTTGCTGCGTATTATATATGAAAAAACGGGAATCTAAGAGTTTTCAATGCAAAGAATGAGAGCAGCTCAGAAGTATTCAAGGACATACAAATTAAGACGTTCGAGTAGATCAATAGAAGATCCAAAAAACACATGTTCCCCTAGGAAAAGTGGGTCGTGAGACCTGCTCTTTGTGGGAAACCTCATGTGGCCTGTGATGTTTGTGCATCAAATTAACTGGTTTTCTTTGGTGGTGGGCTTGTTGGGTTAGCTTTTGGAGTAGGGTCACCCTTGTGTGTTAGTTCTGTATCCTGTGCCGCATTCTCATATCTCATGCGTTTGTAGCATGTGAGAAGTCTTAGTGTTTGTGTTTGGCTTTATTTTTTGGTAAGGGGTGTTGTTATAGTTTGTATCTGGTGTTTTGTGCCTCTTGGGGCCTGTCCCAACATGTTGTTGTTTGTTTTGGTGGTTTTAATAAAGTGTCTTTAAAATATATATAAAAAAAACAACAATAATAATAATAATAATAATAATAATAATAATAATAATAATAATAATAATAATAATAATAATAATAATAATACTGATTTCTTGAGTCAATTCTCTGCTGTTACCAAACACTGGAATTTATATTAAATTTATGTGAGAATTCATTTCTGTGATTTGATTTTTGCACTTCATTTTATTTCTCTGAATTTCACCATATCAAACGTGCCTTCAAGAATTTAAAATTATAATTGAGAAATTCTAAAGAAATAGATTATGATTTAGTGAAGGTATGAATTATCTCTTATTTCATTTCAAATATTTTTTTTCAAATGTCACAATTAGTACAAGCTTAAAAATGAGTAGAATTTTTTTTTAGTTATCTATATCTATACTACATATAATACACAAATGAATCTCTCTCCAAAAATTTCAAATGTACAAAAAATTATGCAATGTTTACAACACTTTAAAGCAAGGAATCTTCATAATTACAACAAGTAAAGCATTGTGTACAAGCAAAACATGCATGACACGAAATTAAGACCAAAATACATAAATACATACATTAAATAGCCTTTAAAACACCCCTAAACCTAAAGTCACAATGATTTAAAGCATTGTGTACAAGCAAAACATGCACAACACGAAATTCAGACCGAAATACAGAAATATATACATTAAATAGCCTTTAAAACACCCTTACACCTAAATTTACAATGATTTAAACCTAAAGTACAACCCTCTATGAACATCTATTAGAAGCTTGACTTCGAAAACACAAAAGAAAACCTCATCATCGATCTATTAGAAGCTTGACTTATTTAAAGCGCTTATGGGGTGTTTGGGATTGCAGTGTTTGGGAAAGAAAATAAAAGGCTTGATTATTTGCGTTTCAGAAGCATCAAAACACGGTTTTGGAAAAGCAGATCCATACATGCTTTTTCAGAATGTGATTTTCCTTTCTTTGCCAAGTTACCGAACTGCCCGCATCCATCTTCTTCTTTGTTCATATTAATTTAACTTTTTGCATTTCTTATTTACCTATCTGAATATTTTGTTAGTGTGAGAAATAGATATTTTGAGAAAGACGAAAAGAGGCGGAGGCAGAACAAAAAGATGTAACCCTGATTTTAACTTCATATACTTCGTTATATCAGTATAAGCCCAGTAACAATAGATANTTGAAATCAAATTTGTTTAATTCACCGTCATACTTGACAAACTTCGTCACCAACTCCACCTCACCTAACCCCAACCTCTATAAAACAAACCACATTTCCAAAACACAAAACCAAAGAAAAAAAAAACACAAACACAAAAACACAACAACCATGGATCTCCTCTTCATAGAGAAAACCTTAATAGCCTCATTCACAGCCATTATTCTCGCAATCATTGTCTCTAAACTTCGCGGTAAAAAATTCAAACTCCCTCCTGGCCCAATCCCAGTCCCTATTTTCGGCAACTGGTTACAAGTTGGCGATGATTTAAACCATCGTAACTTAACTGACCTAGCTAAAAAATTTGGCCAAATATTGTTACTACGTATGGGTCAACGTAACTTAGTAGTCGTGTCCTCCCCAGAGCTAGCAAAACAGGTTTTACATACTCAAGGTGTCGAGTTTGGGTCACGTACACGTAACGTTGTCTTCGATATATTTACGGGTAAAGGCCAAGACATGGTGTTCACAGTTTATGGTGAGCATTGGCGTAAAATGAGACGTATAATGACCGTACCATTTTTTACTAATAAGGTGGTGCAACAATATAGATATGGTTGGGAAGATGAGGCTGCAAAAGTAGTGGAGGATGTTAGGAATAACGTTGAAGCTAGTACTAAAGGTGTTGTTATTAGGAAAAGGTTGCAGTTGATGATGTATAATAACATGTTTAGGATTATGTTTGATAGGAGATTTGAAAGTGAAGATGACCCTTTGTTTTTGAAACTCAAGGCTTTGAATGGTGAAAGGAGTAGATTGGCTCAGAGTTTTGAGTATAATTATGGTGATTTTATTCCTGTTTTGAGGCCTTTGTTGAGAGGGTATTTGAAGCTGTGTAAGGAGGTTAAGGAGAAGAGGTTTCAGTTGTTTAAGGATTACTTTGTTGATGAAAGGAAGTAAGTGTCTTTTTTTTCTATGATAAACCAGCTAAAAATGCTGAATTTCGGTATTTTTAGCTGGTTATCCGTAGTAGAGATATTAAATGGTTTTTAATTTATTTTATTTATTGTTTATTTATTTATTTATTTTATTTTGTTTTAATAGGAAGGTTGGAACTACAAAGAAATTGGACAACAATCAATTGAAATGTGCAATGGATCATATTCTTGAAGCTAAGGATAAGGGAGAGATCAATGAGGACAATGTTCTTTACATTGTTGAGAACATCAATGTTGCTGGTAAGCTTTTGTTTACTTTAAGTTTGATTAATCTAAAATTGAAAATTATAAAAAAAAACATATCAATTGTGAGTTTGTGACTTGCTGTATGTCACATTTCTAGTTAGTCAACACCTAACTCTTTATAGGGTATGATTAGGTCTACAACTACTAATTTGGAAACTTTTTTCGTGCTAAAAAATTAAGGGGGGGCGTTATACTCACGGTCCCTATTTTGTTAGTCCAACCCCCCTTATTTTTATTTTTTTTTATTTTTNTTTTTTTTATAATTTTGTTTATATCAAAAAGCTATAAACCTGAAAGTGCGGAACAGAAAATATAAAGTTTAATAAGTCAAACGCTTAAAACTGTCAGAAATACGGAACAGAAACTGACAAAAAACTGTGTTGTACAGAAAATAAATGGGGGACAAGGGGGACAAAATGCCCAGGCCTATGTGTAGACCCCGTCCGGTCAACACATCCCAAAAATAATTGTAACTTAATTACGATGATTTGGTTATGCATGTGTTAAGTTGCAGACTATGGCTATGTTTGGCACACAAGATTGTTAAGAGATTATGCTTATTTTTTCAAAAAATAAGCTACTTAAAAAATAATCTTTGTTTGGCAGACATAACTTATAAGAGATTCTAAAAAAAATAATCTTTTACAATCTCTTAAAACCAAAGGTTACTTCATGTAGCTTATAAAAATAATCTCTTTTTATAATCTCCAGCACCAGCACCATCTCCAGTTCAAGCAACAGTTACTTTCGCCAAACATACCCTATATACAACAAATATTTGGTCCAAAATTTGATGAACGAATATAAGAAGAGGTTAAGTTCAAAAAAAATATTCTCCTCCGTCTAAATAAGTGTCCACTTTTGACTTTTGAAGTCTTACTTATTTAACTTTGACCTTAAACATTCTTGTTTATTTTATATAATACTTGATGCAAAATATATGAATGGATTGAGTTTTATGTGTATTTTAATTTGGTATAATTTTTATCAAGTATTATATAACATAAATAAAAATATTTAAGTTCAAAGATGAACAAAAAAAACTTCAAAAGTCAAACGTGAACATTTATTTAGGGACGGAGGGAGTATATAAATAAGAAGAGGTTATAATTGTGATGATATAAAGTTCGAGACACACCAAACTTTGCGTTAGGTATGTGGTGTGCGGTTAAAATTCCACCAACACAATTGATGTGATCAAGTGTCGTGAGAGACTAGTGGCTAGTGGTTGTGTTTTGTCATGTTAAAATGTCGTTTAAGATTTACACATTTGTAGGTAAGGTGCTTTATTTTGGGTTTTCATCACTTAATAGTCGACTAAATTGAATAAAATGTATTTTAAGTATTTAGCATCCTAACTAATTAGTACGTACTATATCGAAGTCCATTCTTTAATGTGACTAAAAGGAAAGTTCATGGGATAAAAGCAATAGATAATAAATGGGTAACTAAGAATTAGCAAGTGTCAAAAGATTTATTTAATGTGTATGTACTGGATAGTACTCGTAGTTGTTTATTACAAGTGGTCCAATAAAGTGTCAAAGAATTTATTTAATGTGCATGTACTACGTAGTAGAGTAGTTGTTTATTACAACTTACAAGTGGTCTTGGACCTAACACATGTAGCAATCAATACTGCTCGACATTTCTCTACCAAACCCGCCCCGAAATATTTTACTAGCCGAAATATTTTACTAGTAGTTGGGATTTGGGATCCAATCTTGGACTTTGTTTGACCATTCTTATTTAAAAAAGTGGACTAAAAAATTAATGAATTGGATACTAATGTAACTTTTTTATTTGTTTTGTGAAATAGCAATCGAGACAACTCTATGGTCTATCGAATGGGGAATCGCGGAGCTCGTGAACCACCCCGAGATCCAAGCCAAGCTAAGACATGAGCTTGACACTAAGCTCGGACCCGGTGTCCAAATCACCGAGCCTGATGTTCAAAACCTCCCATACCTACAAGCTGTGGTCAAAGAAACTCTACGTCTCCGTATGGCAATCCCACTCCTAGTCCCTCACATGAACCTCCAGGATGCCAAGCTTGGTGGCTTTGACATTCCCGCGGAAAGCAAGATATTGGTCAATGCGTGGTTCTTAGCTAACAACCCCGAGCAATGGAAGAAGCCCGAGGAGTTTAGGCCCGAGAGGTTCTTGGAAGAGGAAGCAAAGGTTGAGGCTAATGGGAATGATTTCCGATACTTACCCTTTGGCGTCGGCCGTAGGAGTTGCCCTGGGATTATTCTTGCATTGCCTATCCTTGGTATTACACTCGGTCGTTTAGTGCAGAATTTCGAGCTTTTGCCACCACCAGGACAATCTAAGATCGATACTAGCGAGAAAGGCGGACAGTTTAGCTTACATATCTTGAAGCACTCGACCATTGTTGCTAAACCTCGATCATTTTAAGGACTTTTGCTGTATGTGTTCTGGTTATATACCCAAGTAGTACTTTTTTGTGTGGTTTTAAGATTGTTAATTTGATTTGTATATCGTTTAATTTACTAATAAATCATGAATCATGCCATATACCGAATAGTTACACACACGCTTTTATATCTTGCTTCTCACACATGCGTGACGTCTTGATTAATCATATGATCAACTATAGTCTATAAAAGAAACCAATAATCATAATCTTAGCATATAAAGTAAAGATAATCAATTAATTGTTCGAGTATTTGATATAGTCTGTTGTTTATGTGTGGTTTTATGTTACAACTACTTTTAAATTGACTATCCAAAATTGATCATTTGACATTGTATAAGAAACGATTTCGCTACAGCCAAACGTTATGATCATTCGTCCTCAGACTTTATTATGACTCTTGTCTGACATTTTTTTTTTCTTATACTTGTCGACGTTTTTCTTGTTTTATTTGTATGAGTTCCTCTTGTGTTAATTTATTTTATTCTCCTTGTCGTTCTTCAAGTTATACTTGGCCCATCGCTCGTCCCACTATTATCAGTTAAAAAGTAAAAACAAAAAAAACCAGTTTTTTACAAAACTTGTCCCGGACACGATTTTGTCACCAACAAGGCATCACTTTTTTTTTGAATAAGGGGTCACTCCACTTGCTGAAAAAAAAAAAAATAAAAAAAAAAATAGTCTATTATGACATTATGTTGATTGATACACTTTATTTTCTGGGAACAGTATCTCACAGCATAGTGTAGCATATGATCTGAGACTACTTATCAACCCACTCAAAAGCGTGTCTGTAGACATTAACATTGTGTTTCCAAGTTTAAACGCAAAGAAAAAGAAACAAAAATAGAAAAGGGAAAATAAAGAGAAAAATATAATGAGTGCTTCGAATGTTATTTAGAAAAAGAAAGAGAAAAAAATAGTAATCACAACTCATGCTCTTTAGTTGAAAAAAATATAGGAATATGTTTGGTGGACCTAATAAATGGGCCTAATGGTGGACCTAAGGCTTTAAATAAAAAAAAGTTCATAAAATTTTTCTTTTTGATTTCTTTTTATATTTTTCGAAGAAAAAAAGAAGTTTCTTTTTCTTTTCATTAGTCTCGAATTGTAACTCAAAACACAACATAACAAAAGTGACAAGTTTACACAAAATATTTTCCAATGAAACCAGTACACATGGACATATTGTTGATAATTTCTCACTTTTTACCAGTATTTACACTTCTTATTTCAATACCCACCACATCTCTTATAATCATATAGAAATTTTACATTTTTGTGACCAAATGCGAAACTTATTTCCATTTTAACTCAAATTTGTGGCATATTACTAAAATTAGGACAACGAATCACATTTTGCCGAGTTTACCCTTTTGCACTCTCTGCACATCTATTTCTCACATAATTATCATTTTATTTAATAGCTTACTACACCCCCATTGTCACCTAATCGGGCATATCTTCTCGCACCCACCTCCATTCTTCCTGAAAATTACACCGACTTCACCGCCGTCTCATTTTGATCATGATCACACCAGTCTCGTTCGTTTTCCTGCATTCCGGATTTCGACCAGAACCATGTCGAAGATGTTGCGATCTAGCTACAAAGTGTGGGTCACGTGATAAAGAAATTTGACAACAATCAATTGAAATGTGCAATGGATCACACATTCTTGAAGCTAAGGATAAGGGAGAGATCAATGAGGACAATGTTCTTTAATCTTTACATCGTTGAGAACATCAATGTTGCTGGTAATCTTTTGTTTACTTTAAGTTTTATTAATCTAAAATTGATAATTATAAAAAAGCATATCAATAGTGAGTTTGTGCCTTGCTGTATGTCACATTTCTAGTTAGTCAACACCAAACTCTGATTATGTTAGATTGTTTGCTATACAACCACTAATTTGGAAACTTTTTTCGTGCTAAAACTTATTGTAACTTAATTACAATGATTTGGTTATGCATGTGTTAAGTTATAGACTGTATACAGCAAATATTTGGGCCAAAATTTGATGAACGAATATAAGAAGACGTTAAGTTCAAAAAAAAATATACGGAGTAAATAATAAGAGGTTATAATTGTGATGATATAAAGTTCGAGACACAACAAACTTTGCGTTAGGTATGTGGTGTGTGGTTAATATTCCGCCAACACGATTGATGTGATCAAGTGTCGTATGAGACTAGTGGCTAGTGGTTGTGTTTTGTCATGTTAAAATGTCTTTTATGCCCTTAACAAGAAAATTTCTCACACAAAAACCAACCAAAAAATAAAAAATAAAAAAAAAAAAAATTTGGGATGTTGTATAATTGGCGACATCCAAGTTTTACACATTTGTAGGTAAGGTGCTTTATTTTGGGTTTTAATCCCTTCATAGTCGCCTAAATTGAATAAAATGTATTTTAAGTATCTAGCATCCTAACTAAACAGTAGTACTTTAAATCGAAGTCCATTTTTTAATGTGACTAAGAGGAAAGTTCATGAGACAAAAGCAATAGATTATACTAAATAGATGTAGTGAGACAAAGTGTCAAAAGATTTATTTAATGTGCACGTACTACGTAGTAGTTGTTTATATTACAAGTGGTCTTGAACCTATCACATGTAGCAATCAATGCATGCTCGACATTTCTCTACCAAACCCTTCCAGGAATACTCCAATCTTGGCCAAAGTATAAAAACAAAACCATTTTCTTACAAAACTTGTCCCGGGCACGATTCTGTCACCAACAAGGGGTCACTCCACTTGCTGCCAAAAAGAATAGTCCATCATGACATAATGTTGATTGTACACACTTTTATTTTCCAGGAACAATATCTCACAGCATAGTGTGGCAATCTAAGACGACCAATGTAAAACCCGGAAATTTTGAACATTTGAAATACCCAAATTATCTCTACGATTTTAAACTTTTGAAGAACGAATAATAGTTATAAACTAAGTATTTATATAAGCATTCGCGACATGTAAAACCTATAATACTTATGGTTCATAAAAAGTTACAAACTTACATATATGTAATATACATTACACGTCCAAGATTAAAGCTATGGGCCGAGTATTTTTGATTTGTGTACAAGTTATTCTAAGCATAAAACAAGCCCAAGTCCATGATCAACTAAATAAGGAATGGAACCAATCACATCCCATATGATACGGAACGAGAAAAGCGCCAGAGGGCCGCGTTCAGGCGTCGTAGTTTTTGTTAATATTTTTTAATGTGTTTAGGTACAATATATATGGCATTGTTTTACACCATGTATTTTACATGTATGTAGTTGAAAGTGGTTATTGGGCTTGTGCAAATATACATTTGTTAAGGGCCGGCTATAATGGCATAACATTGGGCCATGATAGCCCACGAAAAAAGGAGCAGAGCATGGCATCAAGCGGGCCAAAAGAAATCGATTATAGACCAGTGGTGTTGGATGAGTTGGGGCCCAAAAATAGGTTACTGTAGCGAGGAATAGTGGAGTGACGTCGTATTTGATGTGCTTTAATATATATATTAATTATTGATTCTCCCATACTCAAAAACACGGTTTCATTATTATCCCTAAAACAATTACACGCTTCACCCTAATTTATTCCAAGCCGTATATCATTCTCTCCCATTCACTTTTGCATCGATCCACAACCAGAAAACATACATCATTTGTCCCTTGTTTTGCTGCCAAGAAAAAAGAAGATAAGGAAGAATTTTGGTGCCTAGAGAGAGTCGCAAGTTTTGGTGATCAATCCGAGCCCTAGTCTTGTCCAAATCGTTTCTCTTATCAAGTCAATAACAGGTTTTGTTTCCCTCTTTGTTTCTGTTTTCATTCGACAATAACACCACATGAAATCAAGAATATAACACATGATAATACCTTGAAACATGCTACATTAATTCTGTTTTGCTACGCTAGGTTAACACGTTAAAAGGTTACATAAAATCACAAGTATATAACACCCTAGAAACTGTTTCGTAAATCGTATGATTTGTGTTTTTGTTTCATGTTTTGCCTGAGCCAAAACGACCTAAATATACCCTTAACACAGGCCCTAATGATCGGTATAAATGAGCTATTAATGTGTCGAATTAAATTAGAAACCCTAGGCCCTAATTTAACGAGAGAGGTGGTGATTTTATGAGTTACATGCTGACAGAAATTAGAGTCAGATTGAACAGGGTGAATCTTGATGATACCAAAGTGTTTTTCTGAGTTTCTTGAGTCTAAAACTAAGTTTAAAGATATTACTAACTGATCCAATTGGTTTGGAGTCGTTTTGAGTTTATTTGGTCATGTTTTTCAAATTTAAGAGATCAAGTGTCAAAGCTAAGTAATCGAGTCTGAAATTCATATGGTGTTTTTGATTTTTCATTTTCAAACCATAAGGAGTTAGGAGCTCCCTTTTACAGAAGTAATATTTGGGTTATGTGTGACTTCTTAGAATTTTTGTGTATTTTTCTAAAGTGTTAAAATGGGTTAACCAAAGGCAAACTTTCTGCATGTATGTGCAGTTAATTTTCTGGGTAGGTCTGTAAAGACGATTTTTGTAAGGGTACTAATACTTAATAATAAAATCTGTAAAAATTTATGTAGACTCTCAAGACATATGTGCTTCTGTGAGAATTTTGGTGATTTTTTGATACGTTTCTAAAATTATTTAAATGGGCTTAATTTTGTTATAAAACCAGTTAACTTCTATGCATATGTAAAGAATGTGTTAAGTGTGTTATTCCTATTTGTTGGTGCCCTAAATACATGGTCATGTGTCGTTTATGTCCTTTTATGTCGTTTCGAGTTAATTGAGAGTGTGTTAACCTAATCGATAATCCGATCCCTAAAACCCTAAATTGATACTTGAAACCCTAAACACATTAATTAAACGTTTAACTTTAATCATTAATGAGCTATGAACCATTTAATATACTTTGGTCTTATTAGAAACCCTAATGTGATTAATTATGAGTTTTACCCTAAACTTACTAAAACGGGAAAGTTACTTAAAATGGTTAAACTACTTAAAGTGGGAACTTACTATAAATGGAAAGTTACTATTTTTGAAAAGCCGCTTGATGAGACGAAAAGTGTACCCGTTTTAAAGGGTCATTTAAGCCCTAATTCGAGTAAATGTGATCAAATATTGCCCTAAATCGTTCATTTTGTTATTTTAGGTACTTTTGAGAAGAATTCTGGAAAACATGCTAATTTGGACGTTTTTGGAGCATAAAAGTGAAGAAAACGACAAAGTCTCAAAAGAAGCTGGAAAACCTTCCTGACGGCGTCAGAGTCACAAGGTGACGCCGTCAGCCAACATTGACAAAGGAGTAAAATCATATTAACTAGACGCCTAGATGAGAAATGATGTTACCCTGACGGGTCAGGTGTTGGAAGTGAGCCGTCAGGTGTATGCTAAGGTGACGGCCAGAGGCACAATTTACAAGATGACGGCGTCAGAGTAGAATCTAGGACCGAATCCCGAGAACCCTAGACGAGCGAGTTGACGGGGTCAGAACCCATACCAGACGTCAGAACGTGTAATCTATATATTATTATTTTCATTCATTAGTGTGGAACTTTTGGTACAAGTTTGGGAACCCTAAGAGAATTTGGCTGTATTTTCAGGTATTTTCACCCTTGATCCTTCAATGTTAAATTAAAAGATAAGTCCTCACTTAATAACATATGTCTATGTATTGGTTATTATATTTTATGCTTGTCTTTC
>LBNU01023806.1:79860-107333 GCA_014162995.1 Artemisia annua
ACAGGTGTGGGAGAGCGCCAATGTTTCTTGGAAGGACAGGAAGTTTAGGGATTAGGCGATGATGATGCAACGCCAAGAGGGCGCGGTTGCAAGAACATCGAAAAGGCAGGTTGATGAAATTGATGAGGCCGAGACCGGGCGCTATGGCTAATGCCTGAATATGTGGAATCATTCAGGGTAAAACATACTTTCCGTGAATTTTCACGACAAGGAGAGTCGAAGGATAATGTTGATCTTTGTATGGAAGCAACCGAAGCGAAAGGACAGATCCGGCAGTTACCAGTTAGAGGTCCAAATGGAGAACACCCGAAACACCTTTATGGACTTGGCTGAGGGTTTCATGTCAAGGATTAAGGAAAAGATTAGGGAAGAAGCAGTACCCAAAAAGATCGAAAAGATTTTTGAACTCTCAGTCCCTAGTGAAACAAGCAGCGATCGGCACAATGAGAAAGAGAACTCTCACGCCTATACCATAACCTCTGAACCACTCAAACCAATCTTGATGCATAGGTTCTTAATGATTTCTCAAACCAAACCCATTATCCATAAAGCCTCTTTCCAATATTCCAACTTCAAAACGCCAACACTCCACTTCTTCGATGAAAGCAAGTTTGAATACGAAGACGAAGATGATGTTGAAATAAAAAAGATGGGAACCGGAATGGATGAAGAACCGTTGGAGCATTCCAATTATGAAAATGACAAAAGCTCAAATCTTTGTCATAGAACTCTTCCAACTTCAAATCCACCCATCAACCAACATTACCCGGGTAGTTTTAGGATGACGAAAGCCATTCACTCACCCCCTTCACCCCACGTGGCATATTTCCACCCTAAGGGTGTGTATCGCTACTTTCACCCGCACTTAATCCTAAGTGAAGGGAAATCCTCCCCTATTTCCGTTAAATAAGGGTAGAGTCAGGCTCGTGACTCGAACAAAAACAAGCGCTTATTGGGAGGCAACCCCAGTTTTATTTGTTTGATTGTTTGTTTATTTGCTTTTCTTTGATTCCATATGTGTGTCTTTTTCTTATTGTTTATTGTTCATGTATCAAATATAAAATTGTGAAAATGCTTTATTTTGTTTTTAACTTCGTCTTAACTACATATAAAGGTATTTTGTAAAAGATAAGTGTAAGGGAAATCTAAATTTGTTTTTAAGAACAAGATTGAACATGAACGATAACAATAAGATATAAGCATGCATATTAGTATTTGTTTGAGTCAAATGCTTGTATCGAGTCATAATGATGTTTTGCAGGATTTCCAGGAATTAAGGTATAGGTTTTTCCAGAAATTTTCCGGAAACTTAACATGAAAAAATCTGTCAGATCAATTCTGACGGCGTCAGGCCCTACAACCTGACGGCGTCAGGTATAATTTTCTGAAATTTTTGAAAGTTTTGTTTTTCAACCGGAATCATAAGAAGTTTTTATTAAATCTCTAACTTATAAACTCCAGGAATTCTGCAAAAATATTCATTCCACAAGCATTATATCCTATTATAGATTATACCGCCGATTTTATGCGAGGTTGGCCTTTATCTTTTTTTCAGGTTAACAGGTTATTTTGGACAAGAAGATGATTTATATTTCGGAAGGGAAGCTTTGAGCGTTCATCTTTCTTGGAAGAAGATCTAACCATGTTACCTCACTATCCACATCAAACGAATCAGGGGAGTATTTGATTTCATTCTTTCATTTTATTTACTTTTACATCTTCTATTTGAACATTGGGGACAATGTTCGGTTTAAGTGTAAGGGGGGTAAATGAAGGCACCTTAGAGAATACAATTGCGCTTGATTTTTGTTTGTTTGATAGTAAATTTGTAATAAAACCGAGAGAAATATTTGTTAGGGCAATTTTAGCGCCAATTTAAAATTTTTTACAACATTTAGAAGTGAGACTTTGGTCTTAATGAGCGTCTCATGGATAGGAAATTATATGACTAGCACAAAACCGTACCACTAAAAAATTTTCCACCCCAAATATGTGAGGTTCACCCCTAGAATTGGTAGGAAAAGCATCCATCTTTGATGCTATGATGTGTGTACCGGTAGCGCTTAGATTCTAGAACTTGCGTTAGGACCATCTCAAATCCACAAGTGAGACTACATTCGTGTAGTTAGATCTACTACATGATAAGAGGCATTAGGATTAACCCTTTGTTTTTACACCCGTGTTTTTGTTATAATTACATTGGCTACATTGGTCAAGTAATTCTCCCACACCCTTTGCGTTGTACCCATTTTTGGTACACGATACCCCTAGTACACCCCTCCGAGCCTATCTTTTCGTTTCGACCTTTGAGCATCTTACTCAAAGTGAGAATTTGTTACACCCCACTTAAATGTACACCCAAATCGCCTTAGCCTACCTTGTATGCACTCACCTTTAGTGCATTATTGTGACAACATTTGTTAAACCCTTTGTTAATTATCTAATCGATTACATGGTTGCTAAGTCGAGTCATATCCTTGTACATATTGTTTTGGGACGATTGGGACTCATGGGTAAAGTACTAGTGTAATGGAGTAATGGGGAAGAACAACATTATTATCCCCATATGTGCTAAATATTTTAAAAGTACTCCAAGTTTTTCAATTATCTTAATCCGAGTCGTTAGAATAGTAATTGTAAAGTTATGTAAAAGTTCAAGTGTAAGGGGAGAACCGAGGCCCCTATGATGTATTATTTTGGATGGTAGGGTAAGAATGTATGCAAAAAAATGCAAAACAAAAATAAAAAAAAATGAAAATAAAAAAAATCATCAAGAAAAATACAAAAAAAAAATTAGAAAAAGAAAAGTAGAAAAAACATACGGACTACCATCCCGTTTCTTTTATGTTTCCTTTAAGTTTTTGTTATTTTGTTTTTAACTTAAGATTGAGTCGACTCTTGGCTTAGCAACATTGTATAGTACATGTATTTGATCATAATAATTAACTCGCCACCATTAAAATACCCTTTATTCCAACCAAACCGTGTTTATCATATCCCTACACCTTACGTTACAACCCTTTGGAAAGCCCTCTTTGATAGTTTATCTTAGGTGCTTACGCCTAGTGGAAGAGTAATTGATCCTCTCCCAAGCCTATGGTAATCCATTTGTTATGACAGGTAGTGAGAGATATTTTTCGTTTTCATTTATGAGATATTATTCTATGACACTTGAGAGATGAGAGTATCCAAACACTATTAGTGAGGTGTTAGTGTATGATTTCCGTGCTTATTATGATTAGGGTCGAATGACTATCTGTTGTAATTACTTTTATATTTGTGTTAAATGACCCCTAACTCATATTTTGATTGGAATAAAAGCTTATTTGCTTGAGGACAAGCAAATCTCAAGTGTAAGGGTATTTGATGAGACGAAAAGTGTACCCGTTTTAAGGGGTCATTTAAGCCCTAATTCGAGTAAATGTGATCAAATATTGCCCTAAATCGTTCCTTTTGTTATTTTAGGTACTTTTGAGAAGAATTCTGAAAAACATGCTAATTTGGGCGTTTTTGGAGCATAAAAGTGAATAAAACGACAAAGTCTCAAAAGAAGCTGGAAAACCTTCCTGACGGCGTCAGAGTCACAAGGTGACGCCGTCAGCCAACATTGACAAAGGAGTAAAATCAGATTACACTAGACGCCCTATGAAGAAAACAAGATGTTTACACCTGACGGCGTCAGGTGTTAGAGAAAGTAGGCCGTCAGGTGTAATGCTAAAGAGTGACGGCCCAGAGCACATTTACAAGTGACGGCGTCAGAAGTAGATCTAGGCCATCCGAGAACCCTAATGACGGCGAGCTGACGGCGTCAGAACCCATAACCTGACGCCGTCAGAGTGTAAAATCTATATATACTTTTCTATTTTTCATTCATTAGTGTGGAACTTTTGGTACAAGTTTGGGAAAAACCCTAAAGACGAATTTGGCTGTATTTTCAAGGGTTTTTCACCCTTGAATCCTTCATGTTCAATTAAAGATAAGTCCTCACTTAAATTAATCAATATGTCTATGTGTTGGTTAATTATATCTTATGCTTGTCTTTCAATTAACATGCTAGGCTAGATTTTTCTTGTGTTTGCTTAGATCTAATGAAACCTAACTATTAATTATGGTTGATTGGTGTGTTATTACTAGTTTGGGTGAATGTTTCATCAATGTTAGGCTTAAGAAAACTGGCAATACTCCTATATGGTAACATGCTTGAACGTCTTAAGAAACATGTAACTAATGCGTACTAGGTTATTAAGGTAGTATTTAACGCATGAGCCACTGTTTACAATCCCTATGATTATGTGTACGCATAGTTGTAGGAGGAGATAAGAGCTCATAGAATTGGGGAGATATGTATGCCACCCCATGAATTGTTAAGGAATACACCCGTCATCCACGCAATTAATACACACACCAATTAACCGGTAAAAGATAGTTAGGGAGTAAGGAAATCTAAGTAAACACATTTGTCTCCATATAAATTTTCACAACCACAATAGTTTAGTTATTTTATTTTTAATTGCAATTGTAGTTTTTGGGTTAGTTGATTAGCAACTAATTCCGCCCACTCCTCCAATACCCGAGATTTTACTTGCTTTCCAAAAAATATAAAAATACAAAAATAATCTTCCTTCACCCTTAGACCTTTTAGAGTAGCTTTTCTAACCTAACGAACACTATTCCCTGTGAGAGAACGATCAATGCCCCGTACTTACCACTACACTATACTACACCGACCAGGTACACTGCCTAGTGGGATTGCAAGCTTCTCAAGATCCCTTGAGAGGTAAAACCTGTTGCGTGGTCGCAATCCCACGTTATCACCGCTATAAATGGAAAGTTACTAAAAATGGAAAGTTGACTAAAACGAGTAAGCTGGTTTAAAACAAGTTATTAATAATTAGCCGATCATTAATTCGTGTAGATTCACTGAAGAAGGAGTGACTTCATATTCTTATGTTATGATGTGGTTTCGTTGGCGGTTTAAGGTACATATATTCTACCCTTTTTCAGTAAGGGTGCTTTCGCTCTCATGACTTTTGATATTGATCTTTGATTCGTTATCTTATTATGATTCCCTAAGCCATTGCTATGTTCCCTTGTACTTTGATATGATTCATTTGATATGCTTCATTGATATGATATGATTCGTTTGATGTGCTTCGTTGATATGATTCTTTGTTATATTTTGTTTGATGTGGTCTTGTTAGGATCCTTTGATGTGTTCCCTTGTTAGGATCCTTTGATATGCTATGATGTGATTCATTTCGTTCTATGCCCGAGTTTTTATTCTAGTCATGGAGGTACCATGTCCGTGTCATCGAGGCACCGATGGCATGACACTTTCTGTGGAGGTGTGATTGATCCACGGCGTCCCCATTTTGATATGATATGATATGATATGTGATCACTTGGCCATTTAACGTATGTGTATCCCTATCATGCGAGCAGGATGCATGTATGATTTTGTTTTGCAGGGGGCATATGGATGCATCCTAGGCTTTGTTTCATTTCGTTTCGTAGCGTGATGGTTTTATGTTCTCTGTACCCATACACCTTAGGGAGTGTGATCGACTCCATGTGGTACCGAGAGTTTTTTCTCTCCGTATCCTTTGATATATGGTACCGAGAGGTCTTCCCTCTCCGTATCCTTTGAAATGTGATTATGTGATTATGTGATTTCGAGACCTATTCGAGTGGCTAGTGGTAGGTCGGCTCGTGGCTTCCTTATGTTTCTATGTGTCTATTCGAGTGGCTCGGTAGACACGCCTTTGTTGATACGTGCTCTTAATTCTCTTATGATTGTTTATGCTTGATATATCTATGATGCTTCGTTTGACTTATGATACTTTGTACTGATGTTTATGATCCTTCTCACTTCGTTTGATTGTTACTATTCGATCCTACATTTTGTTGACTTATGATATTTGCTCGGTTATTCGTTGATCTCTTATTCATTTGACAGATGATATTCCTTTCAGCAGAAGCTTATGATGTCCTGTTTCTTATACTTATATACGTTTCATTTATCCGTTTGCTTTGTTATATATCTGTTCACTGGGCTTTTTAAGCTCAGCCCCATTTCCTTTCTTGCGGCAGGTTTTAGGTTGGAAGTTGGGTTTTGGTGAAGAGTGCATAGGAGCGTTAGTGGACTGCCCGGTGATTAGAAGCCCATTACATTTGGATTAGACTTGGACTTTGATTCGATTTGATTTTTGTTTAGCTTTGTATTCTCATTCTTGTATAGAGTTAGTATTTTTTTTTGTATCATTTAGGATTTCCTTTGTAACTTTATGTTTATAAGTCTTCCGCTTGCATTTGTATGTTCTGATTTGGCACCATAATATGACATTTTGACCCTTTTCGGGTTGGGGTGTTACAACCAGTCAATCCACTCAAAAGCGTGTCCGTCGACATTAGCACTATGTTTTCAAGTTTAAAAGCAGAAAAAGGAAAGAAAAAAAAACATGAAAGAAAAAAGAAAGCAAAAAATATAATGAGTGATGTTTCGTATGTTATTTAGAGAAAGAGAAAAAAGATAGTAACCATAACACATGCTTTTGAGTTGGAGGAAAAAATAATAATTTGTTCAAATTACATATATGTTCTTTAGTTGTTACAGAAGATTGAAGGGTGTTCACTAAATTAAGTGGTTACATATAAATATACTCCGTATTAACTAGCCACTTATTGAGAGGAGTATAGTTTTAATGATTCCCCCAATTAAGAGATTGTAAAACTTTTGGGCCCACATTTATCTCAATAAAAAAGATTTGCAAAACATAGCTTAATAAAAGTGACAAGTTTACACAAAATATTTTCTAATGAAACCACTACGTATGGACATATGGTTGATAATTTCTCACTCTTTACCCCTATTTACCCTTCTCATTTCAATACCTACCACATCTCCTATAAGGGCAAATGGCACAAAAAGGCATCAAAGTTAGGGTCCATTTCTAATCAAGGTATCCTACTTTTTTTCTCGCATAAAAAGGTTCCCAACATTTTTTTTGGTGGATTTGGGTTTTTTCCTAACATCCCGTTAACAACTAACCAAAGATTTCGTTAAATAAAAATTGATACTTTTCTATAATGTGAAGGACCAAAATTGAAAATTATATATCTGTTTTATAATAACGGTTATCCATCATTTCCCCCCAATTTCCTTTCTACACATAAACCCTAAAAACGGTTAAGTAAACGATTCACAAAATTGAACCTTATTTTGTGTTTAAAGGTAATTAATACTTATTGTTGTTTTTAATTATGTTAACAAAGTTTAAGTTAAGCACACATTGACCTTTTGTGTTAATTTTTATGTTTAGCAGGATGGCTTCTTCATCCAAAGGAGGTACATTATCATTGGATCTTTATTATAACGGGTATTTCAGTCTGAAACTTTTAACTTATCATAATGTTGATATGCTCACAACCACTATTGATGTGACCCCTTTAACCTCTAATGAGTCGAAAAATATTGTTCAAAACAACATAGGTTCAGTAGTGTGTGGCTTGTATTACTTTAGTAATGAGTTAAAAAGTATTAAGTCTGATGCTGATGTTAGGTTGTTTGTTGAAAAGTGGCAAAGTAGTGATGAAGGCATCATAGCATTATATGTTTCTCATAAGAATGAATCTTTAGTGGAAGTGGTGATTATGTTCTTGTAATTTTAAAACCTGATAGTTATTACAAAGACTCAGATGATGAAAGTGATGTAGCATCACTTGATCATTTATCTGAGGGTGAAGAAGAGTTGAGGCAAGTTAGGATAAAAGAAAGGCAAATTCTAGATGAAAAGAAAAAAACAAATGAAATTGTTGTATTTGATGAAAGTAAGCTAGTGTTGGAAAATGAAAGTGATGAGAATGAGCATGAAGTCGATCCTTTATTTTCAGACCTAGGTGATGAATCTCAAAAAGAGAAACCTCATGTTGAACCAGAAGTTACTTAGATGAGGATATGCCAATGAGTGATGAGGATGAGATTGTGTTTGACCCTAATAAAAGAGATTACCTTATCTATGACCCAAACACACATTGGAAGTTAAAAAAACCTAGATTAGGTGAATTGTATGCAGACTTAGATCAAGTAAAAGATTGTCTTACCTTTTATTCTGTTGCCAATGGATACCAACTTTGGTATGAAAAAAGTGATAGTGAAAAGTTGCTGGTTAGGTGTGGGTTTGATGAAAAAAATAGAAGAAATAAAAAACTTCCTAGAGATCCCAATAAGCCTTATTGTCCTTTTAGGTTAAGAGTTGTAAAGATGCATGATGGCAATTCTTGGCATAAAAGAACTCTAGTTAATGAGCACACTTGTAGTAGACAATGTAATCTTGGTTATTTAGTGACTTCAAAATGGATTGCAAGACAATTTGTAGACAAAATCAGAATGTATCCCGATATGAAAGTGGTTGACCTGCAAGAAATGGTGATGAAAAAATATAGGGTTAAGACATCACACAATCAGTGTAGTAGAGCTAGAAGGATTGCAATATATAATCTTAAGTGGAATGTTGGAGATCAGTATGTGATGAGACAAAAAATGTTACGTTTTTAGGGGTCAGTTTGAGTCCTAATTCGTATGTTTTTGGTTTGGATTTCACCCAAAGTCGTTTCTTTTCTCATTTTAGGTACTTTTGAAGGGAAAATCACAAAAGAAGCATTTTCGGGCGTTTTCGGAGTGAAAAAGTGCGGAAAACAACAAAAACTCAAAAGACCTTGAAGATTACAGAAGGTGACGCCGTCACACTCTACAAGGTGACGCCGTCAGGAACAAGTGAAGTCCAGAATTGGAAAAATACTCGTGACGGGCCAGAGAGTTCGTAGTGCAAATTGGTGACGCCGTCAACCAAGGCCGTCAGATCTGGAACCAGCAATTATGACCACGTCAAGGAAGGCCGTCTGAAAACCCTAATCGCCGAGCTGACGACGTCACCTATTGGGTTGACGCCGTCAGCCCGCGTTTTCTATATATATAGAACGATTTTTCTTTACTTTATATAACTTTGGAGAACTAGAGTCGAATTTTGGTGTGAAGAACTTTAGGGTTAAACCCTAGTTCGTGTATTAGTGACCTTAGAGGGTATCCTAACCCCTCTAACTTGCATGTTTAATCCAAGATAAGTCTTTATTCATACAATATGTCTATGTGTTGTGTGATTTATGCTTGTACTTGTCTTTCTTTTAACATGCTAGGCTAATTTACTTTGTGTTTGCTTAGATCTAATGAAACCTAACTATTGATTATCATGTGATGTGTATGTTGTGATTGTATTTGGGTGAATGTTTCATCTACGTTAGACTAGAGAAAACTGGCTAATCTCCTATACGGTAACAAGCTTGAACGTCTTTAGAAACGTGAATCGTATGTGCGTTATCGATTTTAAGGTAGTATTTCATGCATAGGTTGCTATCGGTGAGCTCATGATAGGATGCTTGACGTATCGTCATAGAGTGAGGTAGGAACTTATAGAGTTAGAGAATTGAACGCACTCCCTACGACTTGTTAGGAATACACCCGTCATCCATGCAAACTCAACATACTAATTACATGGTAAAAGATAGTTAGGGAGTAATGAAATCTAAGTAAACACTATTCTCCCACCATTGTTTGTTCCAAAACCAAAGATACAAAAATATAAGTAGCTTAGAAGTAGAAAACTTGGGTTAGTTGACTAGCAACTAATTCCGCCCTATCCTCCTAAACCAGAGATTTTACTGCTTTCTTAAAATATAAAAATACAAAAAAGAATCTTCCTCCACCCTTAGACCTAGATTAGAGTAGCCTTTAGCCTAACGAACACTATTCCCTGCGAGAGAACGATCAATCCCCCGGTACTTGCCACTACACTATACTACATCGGTCAGGTACACTGCCTGGTGGGGATTGCAAGCTTCTCGAGATCCCTCGAGAGGTAAAACGTAGTGCGTGTTGCAATCCACACGCATCAGTATGACAGGTTGCTTGAGTATGCTGGTGAACTTAGACAAACCAACCCTGGTACCACAGTGCAGTTACGCATTGATCCTCTAACAGATGGTACACACATGTTCAATAGTTTCTATATTTGTTTTCATAATTTGAAACAGGGATGGAAAGCAGGATGTAGAAAGGTTATAGGTATGGATGGGTGTTTTTTGAAAGGGGTGTGCCAAGGTCAACTGTTGGCAGCTATTGAGGATACAAACACTTGCATGGGCTGTTGTACAAGTTGAGAATACAAACACTTGGGAATGGTTTATTAAATTGTTAGCAAAAGACCTTGAATTAGCAGATGGGAAAGGGGTCACATTTATATCTGATGGACACAAGGGACTTTACCATGCTGTTAAGAGAGTGGTCCCATTGGTAGAACGTAGGTTATGTGCTAGGCATATTTATGCCAATTTTTCAAAGGTCTGACCTGGTGTTCTATTTAGACAACTGTCTTGGCAAGCATGAAAGTCTGCTAATTATCAGAGATTCTTAAATACAATGGAAGAAATCAAGAATGCAAGTGAAGCAGCTTATCAGTATTTGATGGATAAAGAATGGACATGGTCAAGATCATACTTCAAAAAAGGTGTAGGGTATGTTGACAAAACTAGTTGTAAGTTGTACGCTGTAAGCTGTAAACTGTAAGCTGTAAGCTGTAAGCTGTAAAGCTGTTAACATGAGATGTAAGCTGTATTTTTTCTAATAAAAGTGTTTGGTAAACTAGCTGTTAACTATAATTATAAGATGTAAAATGACAAAAAAGGACATATATATAATTGTAAACAAATGTAAAACATAAAAATAACAAACTAATTATACTACTGATAATCTTAGTAATTTCGGACAAAATGCTTGTAATAGTCATTGTCGACGTGCATTCCATATTGATGTAGCAATATCATCCCGGATTCGTTTCATCTCATTAGATGTTCCTTGAGATACATTTTCAGTATTTGTTTCATGGCCACGAACATCTTGAAGTTCATCAGGTGGTATGTAATTTGGATGTTGCTCAATCGTAGTAAACATCATATCTTCTTCATCACTATTACGAATGTAGTTATGCAAAGCAAATGCGGCCATGATTACTTCAATTTAAGTTTTCACACTAAATTGGGGCATTGCACCAAGTATTTTCCCGCGTTTCTTTAAAATTCCAAACGACCTCTCAATATGGCTTCGCAAAGATGAATGAGAACGGTTGAACGCTTCCTTCATGTTAGTAGGTGGCTCATTTTGAAACTGAGACTGATGATATCTTGTCTTGGAATATGGAACAAGATATCCATTTCTTTCCGGATATCCTTTATCAACTAGATAATATTTACCTGTTAAAATGGTAAAAAAAAATGGTTAGTATACTGCAGCTTGTATATTTACGGAATAACATCTCAAATATGTATAGTCACCTTCAGGTGGTTTTGGGAAGTTCATTGATTGCGTGTTAATCGCATGAAGAAAGACACGTGTGTCGTGTGCTGATCCTTCCCAACCAACCGATATAAATGCAAAACACATATTAAAATCGCACGTCGCCATTACATTAAAAGTAGGTATCCCTTTTCTACCGATATAACGAACTTGTTGAGCCTCTGGGATACATGCTCCTATGTGTGTTCCATCAACACATCCAATGCAGTCCTAAACCAATTATTATAAACGATAACAATATGATGTTTGAAATTTAAATAAGTAAACTTAAGATAACTAAATTCATACCTTAAAATACGGCATGTATCTTTTGTCATTCAAGATTTGAGGTGGTATAGGAAAATTTGAATCTTTTGGCATAATAATATCACTTGCTAGACCATGAAAATCGTTACCTTTAGTAGTAATCGCCTCTAAAACATCATGAAATGCTCTACTATTAGTCTCTCCAGAACGTTGAAAACGCTCCCCAACATCCCTATTCGATACTCCTAATGCAAGTGTGTAGGCAAATGCCCCTAACTTTTCAAGAGCGGACATTTTATCACTTGACTTTAATCCGTAATTTGATTGTAGTTCCCTACACAATTTCTTGAAAATGTGTGGATGCATTCTAAATGCATTTACACAACGAATAGAATTACCATTTAAGACATCATTCATCCAATCATCTCCTTTTTGTTGTGAAGTCATGCATGGTTCCTTATACATATGCTTATAGTAGTACTCGGCAACTAAATCAGTGTCATTAATCATATCTAATAAAAAATCTATAAATTGTAGTTTTTCAATCTTCTTTTGTTTTTCAATATCCATAGTAATCCTGTACAATTGAAGAACATAAAATCAGATAATAACATATATAATCAACTTCTAAAAATATTCCAATTAGAAGACATTAAAAAAATCCATAAAATGATTGTAAATAGCATATATCAAATTAAAAAACAATAACACAATAATTATCCAAATAAAAATGATGAAATCACATAAAGAAACAAAAATGTTTTCATGACGAGTCGCCAACTAAATAAAAAACAAACTCTAGGTGCTCTTGTTTTGCTTATGTTGCAGCCAAGTTATCCTACATTCATCATCCGGCATACTCATGAACATTTCTCTCTTTACCAGATCTTCAAACAAGTCCATTGCGAACAACCACAACGTACTACCTTTTACAATTAGTTCTACTTCTATCAAGTGATTAATGACACTTGCTACCGCATCAATACTAAACTTATTACTTTGATTATTGGTAGACGTTTCTGGCTCCAAGTATTGTATGACACGTTGTTGAGTAGCCTTACTTTCTAGATGTTCTTTAAGCATTGCGGATCCCCCTGATTGTCTTCCTCTACGCTTCATATTAATAGTTTTAGGTTTGGTGTTTGCTTTGGTAGGCTTATGAATTTTTTTGGGGATGCCACTTTGGTTTGGTGGTGTTGTTGTGTCAGCTACATTGACTTCATCTAAGAAAGTTTTAAAGAAACCAGGCCCTTCATTTTCTAAGTTTTCCATCTCAGAATTCTACACTTGTGTACCATCTTGACTGACATCTAGATCATCATCACTTTCAACATATTCAGCCTCAACATTCTTATCAACATTCTTATGATGTACCTCCTTGAAAGCCTTTGCATCCATTGAGGTTGACACACAATCGTCACCACCAGCAACAGCATCTCCATAAAGTTGATCCCACGCATATTGTAACTCTAGAGACGGTTGTTTTTTTTTAAGTTTTTTGAAATTCGGGTCCTCCTACACAATTTAATGGTGACCCATTAGAACTCAAAATGATTATAGCAAGAATATGATATTTTAGTTCTAAAAGGGCTATTATTAGTTTACCTTAATTTTCATGTCCCACCACTCATCTAAACAATCAAGTTTATTCGCATTTGCATCCCATCCTAGACCAGTTTCGCCATTCTTTAGCGACATCCAGAGATTATACTCTCTCTTCATTCCGTCGAACTTGTTCTTCAAAGTCTTTTCACTAACGAACGTGCGTTTAAAAAGTGTTGCAAATTGTGGTTTAATCACAACCCATTTAAACTGGACATTTCGACCATGGTCGGTTACATATTTGTTCAGAAATTCACACAAGGCTAATGTTTCCTCTTCAGACCATTTGTCTTTTTTCGCCTTTTTATCACTTGGCGCCATCTAGAAATGTATTCACATAATAGCAACATATTAAAGAAAATAATACACCCAAGCTAAAACCTATAACTAATCAAGTGAGATCATGGCCAATGCACAAACTATAATTCATATTTTCACGGTGGATAATAAAAGATAACATAATGATATGAAGTTTACAAGTAAGGATAACATAATCATACTTTCACAGTGGTGAGCCACACTGCCCTATATACAATATAGTTTCATGGAATCCATTGACTAATTGTACACGAAGACCAGTACAATATAGTTTCATATATATATATAATATAGCCATGTATGGCGATGCAGGTGCGTATTGGTCTCCTAGTGCATATATACTGGTCTTGATTTACTATTAACCATTGACTAATTGTAAACAACAAATAATATTAGTATAATCAAATAGTAGCAATTGCCATGACAATTATAACTAATATAATCGTACAATGAAGTATACAAAACCAAATCTCATTTATCCTCACTTTTTATATGGCCAATAACAAGCTCAGTGCATTATATCATACGAATGGTGAAGCAAAATAAATCATATAAAAAAACATTCATTAATGTATGGTGAAAAAAAAGACGCAACTGGGTGATCAACACTTTTGGAATACGATACGTGAATGTATGTTTTGCAGTTGTTGAAGAGAGCAAATTAGGGTTGTGGGGAAGATAATTTCTACGTGATATAAGGTTAGAGGGTATATGGGTAAAATTGATTTTTAACAGCCCATTAAAATTTAGAACGCTCTTTTTGTGAGCTGTTTGTTAGAATTAAAAGCTTGTAGCCTGCATATCCAAACCGAGCTATTAAATATGAAAGAGCTGTTTGTTACAATTAAAAGCTAATAGCTCCTTAAAAAGCTCTTGCCAAACAGGCCCGTAGTCTTTATATTTGTTGTAGCTTATTTGAATAATTACATGACCTGAACCAACTTATTACTTGTAATATGTTTGACAGGAATGGATTGTGATGCTGTTGAAAATGGTCTTAGTGAATCTTTCAATTCTCATATAAAGAATGCAAGGAGAAAACCAATAATTGGAATGCTTGAAGACATCAGATCCTATGTGATGACTAGGAATTACACTCTCTGTTAATACAAATATCGCCTAAAAACGTTATTTATATTTTACGATCTTTGCTAAAGTTTTGTTAATAACAAAGTGTAAACTTTAGTTTATAGTAAAGCACCATTTTAGTTTCTAAGTCTTATATAACTAGACTTTATACTTCATATTAATAATAACATTGTTATATTTCTTAATATAGTAAGTATAAAAATCACATCATATGCATTTATGGAAAGGTTGAGTGTTTGACTCTCCATAGGACTTCTTGCACACTTTGGAAGTATTCCAACTTTGAGTGTTTGACTAGAAGTAACTTGATGTGACATTGCTTGATATGGAAAGATTTTCTTGTAAGCTTTGACTGTCAGACCTGGCGGAACCCTGGGGGTATATGGGCGGAACCCATTCTTTGGTTCCGCCGTATCCGCCAGACTGATGGTTTGTTTGGGTATAAATACCAAACCACTTGCAAGAAAATCCCCATCACTTATTGTCATATTTTAGATATATACTCTCATCTAACTTAGTAGAAACTTACTTGTGTGATTGTCTTATGTAGAAAGGAAGTTCACAAGTTCATCCAAGAAGTTACAAGTATTCAACGCAAATGTTGCAAGACTTGTTAGCTTAACTTTATATAAACTTAGTGTAGTTTATACTTCATTTGTTTGTGTATATTCAAGAGTGATCGTTTAGTATTTTAGGCCTTAAAATACATAGTGTGACGGGAGTGGTTGTACCCTTGTAAAAGAACTCGACATCTAGCTTAGTGTCGGAAATAGTGGATAGGCGACGTTAGGTTGGTTCTACCTTGAACCAGGGCCCGGTATCTAGCTTTGTCCCAGATAAAGTGTAAGCGACGTTTGTAAAGGTTTCTCCACCGGTGAAAGGAGCTTGTTGACTAGTGCTTGAAACTCTCGAGTTGGAAACTCGGGGCGTGGATGTAGGGCAAGGAAAAAGAGTCCTTGTAGCCGAACCACGATAAACAATCGTGTTGTGGTTTGATTGTTTCTATTTTTATACTCTCTTATTAATTATTGATAATTAGTTAGAATCGTTAATTACACGTAAAGCTTTTCAAAGATTAACAAGTTAAAAAGCGGTAAACTATTCAACCCCCCTTCTAGTTTTCCACACTCTCATGAAGGAATGTGAAGACTGGAAAATTGATATTTGCCCTAACATCATCAAGGTTTTGGAGTTGAATAACAAGATTCAAAAGTATATACTTATCAATTTGTATCCTGATATATTAAAACCTTTATGCTAACTTGTAGTATACTAACAGGAAATGGATCAGTTTGAATCCAAGTGGATGGCATCAGTTTGAAGTAAGGCACGGGAATCTTGAAGCCTATGGTGTGGACTTAGAAAAGAGGGAGTGCACTTGTAGGCAATAGCAGTTAACTGGCATACCATGCCTCATGCAATCACAACCATTTACTTCATTAGCAAGCATCCAGAAGAGTATGTGAGCAACTCATTCAAGGTAAGCACATATAAAAGTGTCTATAAGTTCAATATTTTGCCAGTTGGTGGTATAGATATGTGGAAAAAAGGAAACATGTGCCCATGAAACCCCCATTAGAAAGAAGGATGCCCGGTAGACCCACCTTGAATAGGACAAAGGATAAGTCAGAAATGAAAAATAATAAACATGTAGCTAGGCCTCCAAGAACAATGACATGTCAAAACTGTGGTGAAATGGGTCATAACAGAAAGGGTTGTACTAAACCTAAGGAAACAGGTGAACCATCAACACAAACACCTAATCAACAAGTTAATCCACCTAAAAAGAAGGGCAGACCTATGGTTAATGACCCAGTCAATTCTAGAACCCCAAGTTGTAGTAGAAAGAAAAAATTTGTGACTGCTAGAGATGGTATATGGATGGGAGGAACAAGTAAGGGGTAGCAGTGGAAGGGGAAGTTCTAGTGGATCAAATAGTGGAAGGGGAAGGGGAAGTGGAAGTGGTAGTGGATCAAACAGGGGAAGGGGAAGAGGAAGGGGAAGTGCTAGTGTATCAAACAGGGTAAGTTTCATGTTCTTTTTTATATTTTTTTGTTACTATGTTTTCATTGATGTATATTCTAATTAACACACCCATTTTACAGAATGTTCAATACATGCTCTTTGATGATGATGACTTGGTTGATGTACAACTTGAGGAAGCAGTTGATACAAGGGCAAATAACCAGTCAAGTGTTAATGAAGAACATGCTTTTGAGGACAATGCCTTGGTTGATGTACAACTTGGTCAAGCAAATAAAGAAGATATGAATGTTGATGCAGTTAAACAAGAGGATGTCAATATAGATACAGTTGCAAATACAGGTACACCAGCAAATGTTGTTGATGCCAATAAAGATACACCTGCACATGCCAATATAGATACAACTGCAAATGTTGTTGCTGCTAATGAGGAAGAAGTAAGGCTAAAAAAGAGGTATGATGAATTCTGGCAAGGTCAATATAATGCAGGATACAGGCCCCCTGGAAGGACTTCTCAAAGATTAGCAATGAACAATTATAATAGGATAATCAACCAGGATTATGAAGGTCAAGGACTCACACCAGATGAAGCATTTAAAGTAGACTAAGTACTCTAATGTTTGTAATGTCAGTCTTATTTGTAAGAACTTATTAGCTAAGTACTCTAATGTTTGTAATGCCACTTGCACTTGTAAGAACTTATTAACCTTTAATGAAATCTATTACGGACCATGTCATTTGCATTTATTTTAACTTAAAACATAAGCATGATACCATTGCATTCATAATATTGTAACTGGATACAATAGATTTATTTAAAGGCATTAAGCCATGCTTAAGCCATACATACTAAACTATGCCACTTGCACTTGCAGATTTATTTAAGGGTCACATTTTCTTTTTGCCCTTTCCTTTTTGACTGGCACTTGCAGCAGTTGACTTTTTAGGTTCAAATGGCTTGATTCCATATTCAGCACAAGTCTTCTTATTTCCCAAGCCTAGCACCTTAATTCTGTCAGCAAATTCTTGCTTTGCAATCTCTTTGGGGGATTGATTCATGACTGCATCAACCTTTGAGCTTGAACCCTTTGTGATGTATCTTGAATCACTGCTTGAGTCAGGCACTTGTGGAAAATAGTTAGCCCATCCATTAGAATATTCCCAATCAGAAGAATCACTAGAAATGGAAATGATTTCTGCACAAAAAAAAAGTTATTTCTGAGTTAAGAAGATATGAGAAAGGAGATTGTGCCGTTAAATATTAAACTTGGTTTACTGTTTTTGCTCATTTTTTCACTTGTAGGTTTTCTTAAAAATGTGGGTTGCAAATGAAGTGTTGATTATGCCTTTATATAATATGTAGAGTCATGTGGCAGTTAATACCAACAAAACCATTATTCATGGCAGTCAATACCAACAAAACTATTAAACATGTGAGTTGAAAAAAATAGTGTAAAGCATACATGCCCTTTTACTCCTGTTTTTGCTCATGACTGCAATGTATCACTGTCTTTTTGTATCATTGTATTTACTTTGGCAATGATACACACAGTTAAACATTATTCATGGCAGTCATTACTTTGGCATTTCTTTTTCATGACTGCAAAAGTTCTTTATTCATGGCATTGGCATTTGTATCATTGTTTTTTACACATATCGGCAAAAGCATAACCTTTTCAAAGCTAAACATGTTACTGCACTTCAAATTAAAACATAAAACACATTTACATTCATTGATCAAAGTTAAACATATTTAATACATTTCATCAAAAGGAAACCTTTTCAATACATTAATTGATCAAACAAAACTAAAAAGCTTTCATAATCATAAAGAAAAGCATTCCTAACAATACAAAGATAACCCTAGATTGCATATTCACTGTAGACTTCAACATTGCCACTTCTTCTTCCAATCTCTTTTTTTTTTCAGCTCAAATTCCATAGCTTCCTTCTTCATTTTTTTTCCACATCTGCCAATCTACCTTTGTAATGCTCAATTGGTAAATCTGGATCCCACCATTGAAAGAATTCACAATGCTTTCTTGCCTATTTAATCAAAAGAAAGTCAAAACATGTTTTTCACAAACCATTAACAGCAACAAATGTGCTTATCTTATAGTTAGGACATCCCAAAAACCTCCTACATGGGTTCTTTTCAGTCCAAGAAGTCCACTTACCACTTTCATCACCACATTCGCACAAGACACAAACACGATTTATCAAATTGTCTTTTTCACAACCTGCATTTCTTCGATTCCAGTACACTCAATTTGAAGAGTTTGATGAATTAGATGACTTTGTCATGTTTTAATTTTAGGAAAGAAATGATTTTGCCCTAATTTAGATTTTGGAGAAGAAACAGTTTGCCCTAATTTTTGTTTTTGGGGAAGGAATGATTTTGCCCTAATTTTGAATTTTGGGAAGAACGATTTTCCCCTTATAACGTTTATAAAAAAAAATCAAATTGGCCCTTCAATTTTTTTAAAAGTTTTGCAAATATTTTAGTTTTTAGTTAACGAACATTTTGGTTAGTTGTTAGGAAAAAACCCAAATCCGCCAAAAAAAATGTTTGGAACCTTTTTACGCAAGAAAAAAAGTAAGATACCTTGATTGGAAATGGACCCTAACTTTGATGCCTTTTTGTGCCATTTGCCGCTCCTATAATTATATATAAATTTGCATTTTTGTAACCCAATCCCAAAACTTATTTCCATTTTAACTGAAATTTGTGGCATATTGCTAAAATTAGGAATACGAATCATATTTTAACGAGTTTACCTTTTGCACCCTCTGCACACCTATTTTTCATATAATTATCTTTTTATTTAATAATCTACTACACCTCCAATGTCACCCAATCGGGCATATCTCCTCGCACGCACCTCCATTATTCTTGAAAATTACACCGTCTTCACTGCTTTCTCATTCTGATCATGATGACACCAATCTCGTTCATTTCATGCACATCGAATTCGACCGGAACCATGTCCAAGATGTTGCGATCTAGTTACAAAGTGCGGGTCACGTGCTAAAGAAACGAGGCCCCGTTCTAACCCAACGGTTGCTTGACGACATCATGTGAAGCCATTACAAATGTTTCAACAAAACGAATTACTTTTTATAGTGATTGTGAATATCGTGCGAACGAATGTGAGGGGAAATGCTGACAAGACAGTTGTTTATCTTTCTAATAAAATTTGGGAACTTCAAATTTCATAATCAATATCTAGTTGTTTTTCTTTCCTATAATTTGCTCTACGGCTTTTTACTTCAAAATATCAATTTAAACTCTCCTTACGAATAAACACAATCTTAAACTCGACTTATGATATTTTCGGTGGTGTGTCGTGAATAGTATAGTATATATCCAAGCAATTTCTCAACAAATAAGAAATTACCCGGGTCATGTCCGTGCGAAGGTTAAATAGAATCTCGTTATCCGGATCGTAAAACGTGTAGTGAAAATGGTAAAAGTGATAACGACGAGAATTACACTAATGATAAGCAAATAAAGCACAATTAAGCAATTAAACAAGTATATCACGTAATCAAGGCACACGTAAGCTAAAACGTAAAAATGAATTAAGAAACGTAAAATAAAACGTCACGTAACAATTAAAAAAGTAAAAGTCAAGCAAATCTAACCCTAAGGGTTAAATTTAAATTTTTATAAACTAAAAATAATAAAATAAAATTTTTAGAAAAAGAAAATTATTTTTTTGTCTTTTTATTTTTATTTAAGAATTAAAAACTATTTTTGTATTTTTATATTATAAAAGAAATTTAAACTAATTATGAAATCAAATATTTAATCTACAAATCTAATTTTTAAAAATCTTAATAAACTAAAAACAAATTTTAAAAATAAAAATGAAAATTATTTTGTCTTTTTGAATTTATTATGAATTAAAAAAATGATTTAAAATCTAGGAAAATAGAAAATAAATAGTAAAACTATTCAAATAAATCTGGAATTTTTATGGAAAATCTAAAATAATATTTTAAACCTACTGGAAAAAGAAAATTTTAGAAAATAAGCAGTTAAGTGCTTATTAGCTCAAAAAGCAGTTTATGAAAAGTGCTTATAAATAAGCAGTTTGACCAAATTAAGTCAAACTTTCCCAAAATGACCTTAAAACTCAAATAAGCTCAGAAACACTTAATTTTGACCAAATGAAACTCTGAGTTATGCAATGCAAGGCCAAACAGTCTCAAATAAGCACTTATAAGGCTCAAATAAGCTCCTAACTACACAAATAAGCACAGGACTGATAATGAAGCACAAACACACTTAAAAAAGCTTAAATGAAGCAAAGGAATCAAGAGCACAAGCCAATATCACCACATTCAAGCAATCTGTGAACTCAGTACATACTAAGAATGGGACAAACTTGCAGCTAGAAATAAGCAGTCCAAATAAGCACAAAAGTGAAAAGTTAAGGCTGATATTACTTCTATGCTGGATTGAGAAGCTTAAAAAGCAAATAGCCCTATGCTAAACTTCCAATTGAGCACTTAGAATTAGGCTTGAACATACACCTCAACAACTTCTAAACTGCACTTTCACCCTTTGCTGACTTTATATGTTTTTGAATTCAGTTGACTAATATGAATTTAGATCTACCCTAGGTTATCTCATATGTTGAATTAAGCTAAGATGTAACTAAATTAAGCTCTTATAACTACTTATGCAATAACTAGAAAGATCAAGCAATCCAAATCCACCACAGTGAACTGTGTAAGAAGAATCAAGAGCAATTTTGACTTTTCTTTGAAAAAACCACTGATTATATGTTATATTATCTCTATAAAGACCCTAAGTGTGATGACTGATCAAGCAAGCTTTACTGAAACACAAGTTATCTCACTTAAATACCCTAAGCCAAACACCCTTTAACCTACTGATTATACTAGCAACATGAGATTTAGAACATTAAACACCAAAGTCATGATCAATCTTGACACACTAACAATACTAGGAGCCAAATACTCAGCAAACAACAACAAATAACAGCAAGAACTCAGAATCATAGAACAAGTAATATCTAAGCAGTTAACCCTTAGAATCCATAACCATGCACCAAATTTAATCAAACCACTCAAATACTCTAAACTATCACTGAGTAACAACAAATTAAAGCAAAATAAACAGTAAACTAACTGCACTACCAGATCTACTATTAGAGTACTTAGGAAAATTAAAATGGAACTTACTTAAAACAAAAGCCCTACAAGTAGGGGTATACTCCCAAGTTGCCTATCTTTGATAGGCTAGAAACTCCTCTGAACACCAATTATCACCACTGGATTAACCATGAACCACCACTGATTCAACTCAACCACACAGTTGACTTTATTGACTTTTTGTATGTTTTTTAGGAAAATGATTTTCAAAGGTTTAAAAACTATTAACTACTATAAAACTTATATAAAAACTTGATTTAAGTAAATTTTAGGCAAACTAAACAATATTTTTTATTTTTTTATTTTTTTGTTTTTCTGATTTTTTTTTTTATTTTTGAGATGGTATAAACAATAAACTATAACTAAAAAAATATTAAAAGTGATTACTAGATATGAAATGAAACAGTAACAAGAGATTTAAACTAAATTAAACAATATAGAATTTAAAAGAAGATTAAAGAGACTTAAAATATAAAAAGTAAACTAAGCTTTCATTAATTAAAACTGAATTACACTATTTGAAATCTGAAATACAATTGAGAGTAAAATTTAACAGCATAACTCTAATATAAAACCTACACACATACAATGAAGGAGGAGGGGGTATATATATCTAAGGGTTAAGGTCGCTGTGAAAACGTAGAGGGGGGGTGAATACGTTACCGTTTAAAAAACTTTACTACTTGTTGTATCAAATGTCCATTTTAGCTTGTTGTAATATGAAAGACGTTTCTTGTTGTTTATGACCAACATAACTTAAGACATGTTATCACNGTAAAAAGGACTAACGATGCAAGCTTATGAGGGTGATAATGGTGATATTGTTCACAATTTGAAAGTTTGAATGGTAATAATGAGCTTTTACATACCATATTGGTAACATGTGAAAATTTTGGAAAATATGTTGGTAATTTATGGCTTTAAACTAAAAAAATATTAAAAGTGATTACTAGATATGAAATGAAACAGTAACAAGAGATTTAAACTAGATTAAACAATATAGAATTTAAAAGAAGATTAAAGAGACTTAAAATATAAAAAGTAAACTAAGCTTTCATTAATTAAAACTGAATTACACTATTTGAAATCAGAAATACAATTGAGAGTAAAATTTAACAGCATAACTCTAACATAAAACCTACACACATACAATGAAAGAGGAGGGGGTATATATAGCTAAGGGTTAAGGTCGCTTAGGGTTTCTCAGAAGCCTCTAGATCCTCTCAGGTGTGCTTTCTTTAATCAATCTCAATCATTAGATCATGCTTCAATCCTAAGCAATAATTACAGCCCTCGGATCATGTGCCTTCACACGGATTGCCAGCATGGCATTCCTTCTGCTTTTGTCAGACCTTCTAGAAGTGATGGAATTGTACGAATATGCCCTTAATTATGGTGAATTTGGTTAATTGTGGAGTGAACAGTAACTTAGGGTTCTAAGCCTGGGTAAAAAGGGGTAAAAGGGGGGCGGGAAAATATAAAAGGGTATTAATTGTTTTGGGTGTTGACTGGGTTTTAGTTATTTGACTTGGGTGGGTTTTTTGGGTGGATCGGGTATAAGGATTAAAAAGGGATGAGTTGGGCTTGTGAATTACTAAGGGTGTTGGGTTATTAAGGGAAGTGGGCTGGGAGGATAAGTGTATTGGGTTATTTTTAAAACTAAGGTGTCCGTATGGTTTAGTAGTGTTTAGGTATTTGGTTTTAGAATTTTTACAAGGACCAAAAGTATAAAATCTGAAACTCTAGGGACCAAAGCTGCCATTTTTCCAAAGTGTGATCCAAGGGCCATTGTTGATAAACTTTGATAATTGGAGGGCTTGAGTTTGACTTTTCTTCAAAGATATCTTCAAGGGACCAAATCTGACAACTTGATGAAACTTGAAGGACTAAACTTGCCAAGTCTTCAAACTTTGCTCCAAGGACCATTTCTGAACTTTTATGAATCTCCAAGGACTTGAATATACAATTTAAGCTTGACTTTGACTTTTTGACTTCCCCGGCTTCGGCTTTTGACACTATCCATTCTCGTGCTCATTTTTGTCGGTTTTCTTTAATTTTATGTCCATATGTGAAATATCCGTACATGCACGATCACAAACACAAAAACACAATATCTTTGGCATTTATGGTTAGTTTTTGGTCGTTTTGGTCTTAATTTGGTAAATAAAAGGTGTATGAATAAGCATACACCAAAATCCCCCAAACTAAGGTATTGTCGTGTCCTCACGCAATGTGATCAATTCACGCTTTTGAGATAAATAATTTCATATCCCTTTTTACTAACTTTGAAAAGTAGCAAAACGTTCAAAAGAGATTACGAAATCATTTATTCCTGAAAACGCCCCGATTTTCCATTTTATTCCTTATACTAATATATACTACTATTTTTGTATTTTTCCACTTTATCATGTGACGGTATGTTGACTTTCATTATTTTGCAATAACGATTAAGGGTCATAGAGTAAGAACACAATTCATAGAAAAGTGACCGATTGGATAAAATTCATCGTCCTCGATTTTTCACAAGCCCCCAAACTAATCGTAAAAACGAAATCATTGTTTAATTACAAGTTAGATGCCAACACTACCCATGGAAGTTACTTGTGTGAAAACCTCTTGCTCCCATTTTCCTATTTGGTATCTCATTATTTTATTTTTGTGAGAGAAATGAATTTCTTCATAAGCATCTCGTTTTCATAGATATTAATTCGATAAAGATACTAAATTAAGACGCTAAGTAGTTAGTGTTCTTTTCTCAAGAGTCGCTGCAATGAAAATGAGGTCCACATCAAGGTCTTTATTATTATTATTATTATTATTATTATTATTATTATTATTATTATTATTATTATTATTATTATTATTATTATTATTATTATTATTATTATTATTATTATTATTATTATTATTATTATTATTATTATTATTATTATTATTATTATTAGGGTTGCCACCTACCTAAGCCAACACTAACTCCACGGCTACCTCGAAATTTAAGGTTCGAAAGGGCCTTTTCCATGTCGCGGCTTTCTTCTCGGCACATCCCAAACCAGTTGGTTTAAGTGACCAGGCTTTTGAAACCCCACAGAGAATAGTACCGGAATCAGCGGGAATTCGATTCCAAAGATTTACGAGGCTACCGCTAAATCCGCATCAACCTAAATAGATGACAACCGACTCACAACACAACGATAACACAAAAACTCATAGACTTTAGTTGAGGAGTACTTTCACGTGCACCTCATGCGCCCGATCTAGGATCGTATACATGCACCTCACGCGCCGTGCCAACTTTAGTCTTAACAATTAAGCTCTTATTCGCACAACTCAATATTGACTTTTCTTTCTTTTTCTTTTCTCATCATTTTTTTTTCACACGCATAACTTTGACGCTTATAGCAACTTTGGGACTCCGGACCTTCACGGTTTAAGTCCAAGACCTACCGCCAACTGCTTAGGTTAGAATGTAGGATCCAAGGTCCGATCTCAATCCGAAGTCTTATATCACTACTAACACTTATTATTATACGATACTTTATTACTGGACCTTGATGTGTACCCAATTTTCAAAGCAAGGATTCTTTTAAAAAGACCAAGAACTAAATATCGGCAAAACCTAATATCTTTAATTATTTAGCACAAATATGGGGTGAAACAATTTGGTGGGAACAAAAAGCCACAAGTACCTTCGATGAGCTCTAAAGAGAACCAACTACTCCACGCTTAGCATCTAACTTCTAAAGAAACTCTATCATTTCTCGTTCTTCGCAAATTTAAAATCCCAAATAATGAGATCCGCGAATGCTTAGCCGATAATCATTTTTAAAGATTATATTGGTTAAGGGAGACAAGCTAGGGCTCAACACGCCCGGATCGAGTCAAAATTTTTATTCTCACTCTTACCTAGTAGGAAAGTCAAACACGGTGTCAAAACTTATTATATTTTTGCACAATTATTTTCACTTTTTCTCATTTTTTTGTACTTTTTCACTTCATTTTCATCAATATTTTTCAAAATTTTTCAATTTTTTTCAATTTTTTAGGAAAAACGGGGTTGCGAGAGTAACGACTAAATGAAAGTGCAAGTCAAATCAAATCGAAGATTCACCCCCCCCCCCAGACTAAAGATAAACATTGTCCTCATTGTTTCAAAGGTAAGGGTAATCGTAACAAAAATCTAGGGCCGTTTATTAATTATGCCAAAGATAACGTTAGTCGATAAGATTAGGATATTTTGGATTTCCAAAAGCATGAAGAATGAGACTCGAGTAGAGATGAGACAAACAACGAGCACGAGAGTCATCATAATTTGGGAAATTCCTGGACATACAACACAAACAACCACGAAAACACGAGAAATGGAAGAGGTCGCCCCTCCTCACGTCACTTATTAGAAAATAGAAAAGAAAAAGATAGATGGATAAGCATGGGTTGCCTCCCACGAAGCGCTTTGTTTTTGATTACCGAGTCACGTAGCTTGACTCGATCCCCGAATTCAATTGTCCTTAGGGAAATTTTGGAGATCCGGGACAACCATGGGTGGTATATCCCCTCCGAAATAATGTTTGAGACGATGACCATTCACCTTAAAGTTGGGACCATCGGGTTGAGCTAACTCGATGGTGCCATAAGGAAAAACATGGGTAATGGTGAACGGTCCTGACCAACGGGTTTTGAGCTTGCCCTTGAAAATCTTCAATCGAGAATTGAAAAGAAGGACTTGATCACCAACGTTGAAAACGCGGTTTTTGATTTTGGAATCATGAATCCTCTTAGTTTTCTCTTTGTAGATCAAAGAATTTTCGTAGGCTTGATCACGAAGTTCGGTTAACTCGTTTAATTGAACTTTACGGTGATCACCCGCGGTTTTTAGGTCAAAATTAGCATGCTTCAAGGCCCAGTAGGCCTTATGGTCTAATTCAATGGGCAAGTGACAAGCCTTTCCATACACCAACTTATAAGGAGCACACCCGATGGGGGTTTTGTAAGCGGTGTGAAAAGCCCATAATGCATCATCTAACTTATCGGCCCAAAAGGCACGATTACCATTAACGGTCCTCTCTAAGATACGTTTTAAACCATGATTGGAAACCTCAACTTGACCGCTCGTTTGCGGGTGATACGCAGTAGAAAGGCGATGGGTAACTCCATACTTAAGCATAACTTTGGCGAATTGATCGTTACAAAAATGAGTTCCGCGATCACTTATAATAGCACGAGGAGTTCCAAATCGGGAAAATAGACTTTTCAAAAATTTCACAACAACTCGGGCGTCATTTGTGGGGAGCGCCTTTGCTTCAACCCATTTCGACAAGTAATCGACTGCCACGAGTATATACTTATTCCCTCGAGAAGACGGGAATTGTGACATTTCGTAAAATTTCATGTCACTAATTTTAATATTTTTATTATCTAACTATTCTATTTTTTTTTTAATTAACTTCATCGGAAGTTATCCGTGTACGTTCAATTCATTCAACCGCAAAGAGACTATGTCTATTATACATTTTTTTTATCCATCATGTCTTCCTTACAATCCTATTTTAAAAGTCACTTTTCACTTTTTCCATTTTTACGTAAACCTTGCACCTTTTACGTTTTACGCGATTTAAATTTACGTTTTATGATTTTAACAACGTGAATCAAA
>LBNU01023807.1:19726-59000 GCA_014162995.1 Artemisia annua
AAATCTAAGTAAACACACTTTTCTCCATATAAGTTTCACAACCAATTTACTTTTCTTGTTATTTTATTTTATTTGCAATAGTAGATAATTGGGTTAGTTGACAAGCAACTAATTCCACCCACTCTTCCAAATACCCGAGATTTTACTTGCTTTTATAAAACATAAAAATACAAAAAGAATCATCCCTCAACCGTTAGACCTAAATTAGAGTAGTTTTCAATCCTAACGACACTATTCCCCGAGAGAACGATCAATCCCCCGATACTTGCCACTTCACTATACTACATCGGTCAGGTACACTGCCTGGTGGGGGTTGTAAGCTTCTCAAGATCCCTTGAGAGGTAAAAACCTACTGCGAAGGTTGCAAAACCCACGCACCATATACTAAGTCCCTAAGATGAAATCTTGGCTCTTGATACAAATTGTATGATTCTCATAATATTAGCATGTATGGTTCTTGTGTTTATGATTAGAATTGTAGAAGAGTTTAGAGAGAGAAACACAAGAGATTAGATTAATGTTTGTGAAAGGTCCAACCCTCTCTCTTGGGTGGGAGAGGGTATTTATAGTTTACATATTAATTCCTCATGAAACAGGCTGTTGAGTGAGCTGACAGTGGGCAAAGACCCGACCCACTCCACGAATACTAATTACAATAATATTAACTAACTACTACTATAGTAACGTAACTAATACTAATAAGTCTACGAGCTACATAAATGCTAAATAGATACTCGGGGTAACCGAGTCTTTCATATGAATATTTATATTCCTAACACTAAATAAAGCTATTATGGCATAATTGACTAAACTAAACATGACAACTATTACAAATAAAGTGGTAAATAAGAAGGGATTAGAAGGCACCGTGATTGGAGTTAAGAATGACGACGGAACAATTACTACAACTAAAAACCACATTTAAACTCCATGATTAACCCAATGCTCCTTAAAAATGCTTAATAACCCTTTAATCTTCGATAAATCTTCCAAAGCTTGAATCTTTATTCGTTTTTGAGGTGATTTGGTAAGGAAAAACTGCAATTTTTTTAATTAAAAGCTAAGACTTGATTTTAATACTAAACAAATACTACTATTTTAGACTAAAAACTAATGAAGTTTGAAACTTTATTGCTAAAAATGATTTAGAAAGATGATTTAAACTAAATAAGAACTTTTTAGAAAGAAAAAATACAAACAATTAATAAATGAAACTACACTATTTATTTTATGATTTTCGGATGAGAACTTGCAAGAAACAAAGACAAAATCTTTGAAAATTTAAAAGCTAATGCTTGAGTTTGAACCTCGTACAGAAAAGAAAAAGAGTTGCAGTAAAAAAGTAAAAATAGCGATCCCCTTCCCGTCCTTGCTTTGATACTCGGTGACTTTTTATATTCACCAAAATAAAATCTGACCGTTGGCTTTGTGCCATTGCAGGAGGTGGGTCCCGAGTAGCAGCTGGCAAACTTCTTTAATTTTGCTAACGTTGGTATATATTGCTTGAATTTATTTCTTTTCTTGAATTTCATTGATAAAAGTTGGGCCGATCCATTGGGCTTCGAATGTAGGCTCGGATCTTGAACTAAACCTTGACAACACTCTTGAACACTTTTGGGTTTATTTAATCATTCATCAATCTTCAAGTTAATCTTCAAAAAATTTCAATAATCATCGCTTTGCTCCAAATATACCTCGAACGGTACCTTAATAAAAAGATAACAACATACGTAATATTTGCAACTAAAACATCAACACTGTTATTTATTTATGCATAAATGAGGAAATTTTCCTTATAAAAATATGAATAATTGTGATTCTATCAAGTTCCGAAACTAACATTTCATAAAACCCAACCTTTTAATAAATTTTGATTAACTTTTAGGATATCTGAATACGGATATTTTTATGCATCCAAAACCTAAATCAAGAAATCCTAGAATGTAAGTTGAATATTTTGTCGTAAAATAATAAGATTACATAACATGTATATGAAGATAAGATGTGTGAACATATATGAAATAAAAAATAATAAAAAAAAGAACTACCTTTACGAATTTATTATAGTGTTAGCTAAATAAACACTTGTTATGAATATCTAATCTCTTAGTTTTTGGACTTTGCTAATTACTTTTATCAAAGCTAATACGTATACATATTTTATTAGTTTTATGAATATTGATATGTGGCGGTTCGGCATTTTTCTTTTGGGTTTTCATATAAAACCAATAACTAAACCAAAACTTTCGGTTATTTTAAATACCGCACCATCGGTTTAAGAATTGGTTCGATACCATTTTGAGAGGTTGTTTTGACAGGTATTTCGCTGAAAACGGAGTTACGGTTCAAAAGATATGGTCGTTTGAAGTTTTGCGTAAAAAGTCAACTTTGGTCAAACTGCAACTTTGGCAAATCGCTAGGGACAAATCACTGGTCAAAAAATTGCTACACAACAAATCACTATTCGACAAATCGTTGGCAAGCAAATCGCTATAAGCGAATCGCTGGATACCCCAAATCGCTAAACACAGCAAATCGCTGGAACCAAATCGCTTAACTAGCAAATTGCTGAAAAAGGAAAATCACTGGAACCAACTCGCTAAAGCCACAAAACGCTAACTGGACAAATCGCTACAGAACCAAATCGCTAACATAACCAAATCGCTACTAGACACAAGTCGCTATCAGAACCAAATCGCTACTAGACACAAAGGACACACTAGTCGCTTTCTAGCATGTTATCTTCATTTCCCTTTATAGTAAATACACAAATCACTACCCAAATCAATACAAATTGCTACAGATTTCGACCAAGTTTAATACAAATCGCTAGCAAGAAATCAATACCGAGAGACAAATCGCTACTAAGAAAGTTTACCAACTACCACTCGAATTGACCAAAACCACTACCAAAAGAATGAACTAAGCTCTCAAACAACTAAACTCAGTACATATAACCACCCTAAGCACGAAAGTACAACAATCTAACAATTCTAGCCATGTACACGATCAATCAAAGGTGTTATGAATGAAAAGCCATTCAAACCAAAGAAACACAAAAACCAAGCACAAATCCGAGTATACTAAGTCCCTAAGATGAAATCTCGGCTCTTGATTCTCATAATACTAGCATGTATGGTTCTTTTGTTTATGATTAGAATTATAGAAGAGTTTAGAGAGAGAAAGAAGAAGGAGATGGGAGCCTTTAGAGAAAGAAACACAAGAGATTAGATTAATGAGTGTGAAAGGTCCAACCCTCTCCTTTGGGTGGGAGAGAGTATTTATAGTTTACATATTAATGCCTCATGAAACAGGCTGTGGAGTGAGCTGACAGTGGGTAAAGACCCGACCCACTCCACGAATACTAATTACAATAATATTAACTAACTACTACTATAGTAACGTAACTAATACTAATAAGTCTACGAGCTACATAAATGCTAAATAGATACTTGGGGTGACGAGTCTTTCATATGAAGATTTATATTCCTAACACTAAATAAAGCTAAAAATATGGTATAATTAACTAAACTAAACATGACAAACACTACAAATAAAGAGGTAATTAAGAGGGGATTAGAAGGCACCATGATTGGAATTAAGAATGACGACGGAACAATTACTACAACTAAAAACCACATTAAACTCCATGATTAACCCAATGCTCCTTAAAAATGCTTAATAACCCTTTAATCTTCGATGAATCTTCCAAAGCTTGAATCTTTATTTGTTTTTTAGGTGATTTGGTAAGGAAAAACTGCAATTTTTTTTAATTAAAAGCTAAAGACTTGATTTTAATACTAAACAAATACTACTATTTTAGACTAAAAACTAATGAAGTTTGAAACTTTATTGCTAAAAATTATTTAGAAAGATGATTTAAAACTAAATAAGAATTTTTTAGAAAGAAAAAATACAAAAAATTAATAAATGAAAGTACACTTTTTATTTTATGATATTCAAATGAAAACTTGCAAGAAACAAAGACAAAATCTTTGAAAATTTAAAAGCTAACGCTTGAGTTTGAACCTCGTACAGAAAAGAAAAAGAGTTGCAGTAAAAAAAGTAAAAATTGAGATCCCCTTCCTGTCCTTGCTCTGCTACTCTGTGACCTTTTATATTCACCAAAATAAAATCTGAGCGTTGGCATTGTGCCGTTGCAGGAGGTGGGTCCCGAATAGCAACTGGCAAACTTCTTTAATTTTGCTAATGTTGGTATATATTGCTTGATTTTTTTTCTTTTCTTGAATTTCATTGATAAAAGTTGGGCCGATCCATTGGGCTTCGAATGTAGGCTCGGATCTTGAACTAAACTTTGACAACACTCTTGAACACTTTTGGGCTTTACTTAATCATTCATCAATCTTCAAGTTAATCTTCTAATAATCTTCAAAAAATCTCAATAATCATCGCTTTGCTCCAAATATACCTCGAACGGTATCTTAATAAAAAGATAACAATAGACGTAATATTTGCAACTAAAACATCAACACTGTTATTTATTTAAGCATAAATGAGGATATTTTCGGTATAAAAATATGAATAATTGTGATTCTATCAAGTTCCAAAACTAACATTTCATAAAACCCAACCTTTTAATAAATTTTGATTAATTTTTAGGATATCTGAATACGGATATTTTTTAAGCATCCAAAAGCTAAATCAAAAAATCCTAGAATTTAAGTTAATTATTTTGTCGTAAAATAATAAGATTACATAACATGTATATAAAGATAAGATGTGTGAACATATATGAAATAAAAAATAATACTACCTCCGTCCCACATTAAGTGTCCACTATGACTTTTTTAAGTCTTTTTTCTCAAACTTTGACCTTAAATATATTTGTTTGTATTATATAATAGTTAATGAAAATTATACAAATGAAAACACATTTAAAAACTTAATCCATTCATATATATTGCATCAAGTATGTAAAACCCGAAAATTTTTAAACTTAGTAAATGACCAAAATACCACTCTACTTTTTAAATTTTAAGAGTATATAAAATCATACAAATGACTATTATTTGAACATGCCTAAGTTATATAAAATACCTAAATTAAACCTTACATTAAAATAAATGTTGCAAAGTATATATATCCTAAACAATAACCGAACCACATATGTGTCTACTTCCAATTTTTCGGCCAAAACAAATGCTAAAAGATATGTACAAGTTAATTTGACAAGATTACAATATTTGCTTGATTTCTATTATCATTAAACTGATTGATATCATCCTAAAATAGAAGACACGTTTTGAGAAGACAAGACCAAGAATATATCTCTCCCAATTTAAAAGATATTTACTCTTTGATTTGCTCAACCAAATTCGGCACCCTTATTTACCCCATCCCATGCAAACCGAATCTCATTTTCTCATTTGCTCCTTTACCCAAAACCCGAAACTACATAATACTGATCAGCTGCTCATTATTTTCCAAAAGATCCAAGAGATACGAAGGCTCTAACAAGGTGGTGGTTCATTAACAGAAGGTAAATGGTATGGTTCAATAGCTTGAAGTTTATGGCCGTGAGTAGTCATCGAGTCTCATTCGAGTGTGATTTTCGTATTAGGATACAAGTGGTTGTGAGTTTCGATCATATTTCATTAAGTTCTAGATCGCGTTCAAGATGGTGTTGTGAGACTCGGGTTTGGGTTCGATCTTGAACTGTTTGTTGACACGAAGGTATATCGACCTCCTCGTTTTTATTCATTCGGCATACGAAACAATACATATATATACTTATACACGTAGGAAACAGTGGAACGTAACCTGAAACCTTTGTGTCACGTATATTATAAAATGTACAAGCTTATATCATAAGTAATATGGATCTATATGCTTCGTGAATTATGACTACATGTAAGAAATATTTGTAACATGAAAACATGGAAACATAATCTAATGTGCTCTAATGAATATAAATCACGCAGAAACCACAAGATAGTAAACGTGTTCAAACTGGTGTGAGTATGGCTGTTTGCATGCATGTTTTTCGAGTCGGAGTCGCATAAAATATCAAGAGATTTACTTATGTATAATCGGATATAAAAACTCATGCGTGTGTATGTGTTGATGTGTGTGGCTCGACTATTATGATTAAGCAGCTTATTATATAATCTTGATTATAAAGAACAGGTGGCATGTATGCTTTGTGTAATTCGAGTAATCATATAACCATGAAGAAAGATTGCATGAAAACCTTAGTATAGTTAGTTCTTAATTGTGATTAAAATAATGAATGATATAACACTACTACAAAGTTGGTCTTGTATGGAGGCTCTTTAAATTATTATTCTGAACAAAGAAGCTTTTTAATTATAGGCAATTATATATTACTTATTGTTTTGTATAAACTGATAAGTATTAAGCAAACTCATATTTGGCTTTTATTTCAGACCGATCATTTACGTAATATGAAGAAAATAATAAATAATCTATTGTACTTAACCATTATATAAGGTGTATGATATGAGCTGCATATGGTCTAGTGGCGAGTCGAGAGTGTGTAGGTGATGTCGGGTTCGAGATTTATGAGAGCTACGAATTTATTTAAGTCCAATATGGGTAAATGGTTTTCTAAAAGTTGTTATATCTAAGTTGGTCATTTATTTGCAGTAATTATGTTTCAAACCCTAAACTTTGATAATTTACATATTTAACCCTAAGCTATATTAATTGTCAATTATAACCTAAAATTAAATTACCATTTTGAAAAGCTGTTATAAATGGAAAGTTACTAAAAATGGAAAGCTGACTAAAACGAGTAATCTCATTTAAAACAAGTTAATAATAAGCCAATCATTAATTCGTGTAGATGCGCTGAAGAAGAATTGACTTCCTATTCTTGCGTTATGGTTTTATTGGCAGTTTAAGGTACAGATATTCTATCCTTCTTCAGTAAGGATGCTTTCGCTCTCATGACTTTTGATCTTGATCTTTGATTCGTTAGCTTGATATGATTTCCTAAGCCATTGTTATGTTCTCTTATATTTGATTCATTCATTTGATATGCTTCGTTGATATGATACGATTCGTTTTGCTATGCTTCGTTGATATGTTTCTTCGTTATATTTTGTTTGATGTGGTCCTTTATTAGGATCCTTTGATGTGGTCCTTGTTAGGATCCTTTGATATGCTTGATTATATGACATGATGTGATTCGTTTCGTTCTTATGCCCGAGTTTACTAACTACTTATGGAGGTACCATGGGCGTGTCATCGAGGCACCGATGGCATGACACTTTCTGTGGAGGTGTGATTGATCCACGGCGTCCCCATTTTATAGGATATGATATGATATGTGATCACTTGGCCATTTAATGTATTTGTAGCCCTGCCATGCGAGCAGGATGCATGTATGATTTTTGTTTTGCAGGGGGCGTATGGATGCATCCTAGGCTTTGTTTCGTTTCGATTGTGATGGCGGTACGTGCACTGTACCCCATTCCTTTGGGAGCTAGCTACTCCATGTGGTACCGAGAGGTCTTCCTCTCCGTACTCCTTTGATGTGACAGATATGTGATTATGTGATTATGTGATTTTGAGACCTATTCGAGTGACTCTGGTAGGTCGGCTCGTGGCTTTCTTCATGTTTCTATGTGTCTATTCGAGTTACTCTGGTAGACACACCTTTGTTCATACGTGCTCTTTATTCTCTTATGATTATGCTTACGTTGATATCTCTATGATCCTTCATTTGTTTGACTTATGATATTGTTCGACTGTTCGTTGATCTCTTATGCATTTGATAGATGATAATCTTTGCAGCAGGAGCTTATGCTTTCCGTTTCATATACTTTATACGTTTCGATTATCCGTTTATTTTGTTATATATCTGTTCACTGGGCTTTTTAAGCTCAGCCACATTCCCTTTCCTGCGGCAGGTTTTAGGTTGGAAGCTGGGTTTGGGTGAAGAGAGAGCATAGGAGCTTTAGTGGACTACCCCATGGACTAGAAGCCCATTACATCTTGACTAGTTTTGGACTTGGATTAGATTAGACTTTGTTTAGTTTGTATTTTCTTTTCTTTTATAGTTTTAGTATTTCTTTTGTACTTTCAGATTTTTCCCTTGTAACCTTTTGCTTTAAGTCTTCCGCTTGCGTTGTATGCTTTGTATGCTTTGATATGTCACCATAATGTGGCGCTCCGGACCCATATCGGGTTGGGGTGTTACAATTATGGTATCAGAGCCAGGTTGCGACTTGTAGTACCTAAGTTATGGCCTGTGAGTTTTGGACCCTTAGGTTTGCACCTTAGAAGCTTTAGGAATAACTTTGGAAGGTTTTGCTTTAAGTTTCTCCCCTTAAGAGTTTTTATTATGACCGGTGAGGATTAATAGATATATGATCAGACATTGGTTTTCTTGCTTCCGCTTTACTCTGATTTATGCCTTTGCTTTTCCTTAAGCTCTTACTAGATCATTCGTTTCGGAGACTTAGAAGACTTATCAGGATTCGCGACATGTGTTTAGAATGTCTTGAGACTTCGTAGAAATGCCTTGTAGGTTTCATTTCCTGGAGTTATCACTTTCTTTTGAACTTCGATTCTTGATTCGTTTGACATTCGTTAGTTGCCTTTCGTTAGTTTAGAGATTCGCGTATGTATGAATCCTACGTGTTCGACACACTCTATGACTTCTCCTTGCTTTTAATTCTTTCTTCATTGTTGATTCTTGACCTTACCTAGTCTACCCTTATGAACGTTTTGTGACTTTTCATCGTGTATATTCTATTTGTCCGATGCATTCTAGAGATATTTGGAGACGATTTTGTTGTGCTAATCTGTTTACGTTGGAGATGTTCGATTCGATGTTATTTTGGATTAGGATTTGTTGCCTGAGTATTATGACGATGACGACTGTCCTTTTATGTTTGTCACCTTTGACGTTTTGTGAAGTTCATATTCTACACTATGATTCTTAACCTGATAATCGTTTATGACCACCTTAGTCTAAAACTCGTGCGTTAATCCCTCATGGTTGTGTAGATACTTAATTGATGAGACCCACCTCGAGACTTATTCAGATTATTTGGAATGTTCGCTGTGTATCTTTGACGTGTTTCTATTTTATTCGTGGAGAAAAATGATGATACCATGAGTTGTGAATTGATTTCTGGGAGCTGAATCGTGTCATGTTCTGTGTGAAGAACGAGATATTCTTAGAAATTTCTTTTCATATTCGTTGTAATCTCTATGAACGTCGTTATGCTAATTGTATTGGCGACCACTACGACTATTCCTNATGAGACCCACCTCGAGACTTATTCAGATTATTTGGAATGTTCGCTGTGTATCTTTGACGTGTTTCTATTTTATTCGTGGAGAAAAATGATGATACCATGAGTTGTGAATTGATTTCTGGGAGCTGAATCGTGTCATGTTCTGTGTGAAGAACGAGATATTCTTAGAAATTTCTTTTCATATTCGTTGTAATCTCTATGAACGTCGTTATGCTAATTGTATTGGCGACCACTACGACTATTCCTATGAAATTGATAAATCGTGCCTTTCATGAATACATGGACAAATTGTCATAGTATGACGTATTAGTGTGTTCAGAAACGAAAGAGAAACACGAGAATCATTTTTGTTTTCGGTATTGAATTTCTACGATGGAAGGAAGCAGTTTGAAATGAAGCACACAGATGTATCAACTCTATTCATCTTAGTTGTACTAATATATATAGAGTCTTGAAGCTGGAGCTGGACGGGATGGTATGATTACGGTGTTGACTACATCAGAGATTTCCACGCACAGGAGGAAGAACAACACGAGTAGAGTTGTAGTGGAGCATCGACTAGGACAGCTTGCTTGTAAGATTGGCGGAGATTTTTTTCAGCAGGAGATTGTTCAAGCTACATGACGCATCTACAATGATCGTGACAGAGAATCACATTTGGTTCACACTTTCAGAAGAGGTATAGAAGAGTTAGACGTCTTGACATTTGAAGAAGTTTGGTTCGCGACGCGTTAGATCTTGGATTCGTTCTTATCCATACGATTATTCTATCTTTTCGGTTATGCCTTCTGATACGTTTTGATACTCTGATTCGTGATTTGGAACATCAGTACGAATATGTACCCATCTCTTTATGAGACTCTTGATACGTTTGATGATTCGATTTGTGCTCCTTCAACTTTGGCAAATTTCTTTGTTTGTTCAGAATTCGGTAGGAGTTGATGAAGATTTATCTTTGTGCTTGCCTCGTAGGTGTATGTGATTAGTGTATCTCCTTGTAGGATTCCATCTATCATCGGTCATCTGTCATCTGTCATTTGTCATCTGTCATCTGCTACGTATTTGTTTCACATTCGTTGGATCAGATTGGTTACGATTTGTGTTCGGTGGGGAGCCTGGGGCTATTCTTGTTGTTGGTATCGAGTCATGAGAAAATTTTTGTTTGTGAAGATTCTTTTGGAAGAACCTCCCTGAGTGTGAGGATATTTTGTGACGTTCTTTTGTGATTTGCTACGTTTCCGTCTAACTTTTGCGACTTCAATTTTCAAGGACGAAAATTTTCTTTTTAGATGGGAAGAGTTGTAAAACCCGAAAATTTTTAAACTTAGTAAATGACCAAAATACCCCTATACTTTTTAAATTTTAAGAGTATATAAAATCATACAAATGACTATTATTTGAACATACCTAAGTTATATAAAATACCTAAATTAAACCTTACATTAAAATAAATGTTACAAAGTATATATATCCTAAATATATATCCTAACAATAACCGAACCACATATGTGTCTACTTCCAAATTTTCGGCCAAAACAAATGCTAAAAGATATGTACAAGTTAATTTGACAAGATTACAATATTTGCTTGATTTCTATTATCATTAAACTGATTGATATCATCCTAAAATAGAAGACACGTTTTGAGAAGATAAGACCAAGAATATATCTCTCCCAATTTAAAAGATATTTACTCTTTGATTTGCTCAACCAAATTCGGCACCCTTATTTACCCCATCCCATGCAAACCGAATCTCATTTTCTCATTTGCTCCTTTACCCAAAACCCGAAACTACATAATACTGATCAGCTGCTCATTATTTTCCAAAAGATCCAAGAGATACGAAGGCTCTAACAAGGTGGTGGTTCATTAACAGAAGGTAAATGGTATGGTTCAATAGCTTGAAGTTTATGGCCGTGAGTAGTCATCGAGTCTCATTCGAGTGTGATTTTTGTATTCGGATACAAGTGGTTGTGAGTTTCGATCATATTTCATTAAGTTCTAGATCGCGTTCAAGATGGTGTTGTGAGACTCGGGTTCGGGTTCGATCTTGAACTGTTTGTTGACACGAAGGTATATCGACCTCCTCGTTTTTATTCATTCGGCATACGAAACAATACATATATATACTTATACACGTAGGAAACAGTGGAACGTAACCTGAAACCTTTGTGTCACGTATATTATAAAATGTACAAGCTTATATCATAAGTAATATGGATCTATATGCTTCGTGAATTATGATTACATGTAAGAAATATTTGTAACATGAAAACATGGAAACATAATCTAATGTGCTCTAATGAATATAAATCACGCAGAAACCACAAGATAGTAAACGTGTTCAAACTGGTGTGAGTATGGCTATTTGCATGCATGTTTTCGAGTCGGAGTCGCATAAAATATCAAGAGATTTACTTATGTATAATCGGATATAAAAAGTCATGCGTGTGTATGTGTTGATGTGTGTGGCTCAACTATTATGATTAAGCAGCTTATTATATAATCTTGATTATAAAGAACAGGTGGCATGTATGCTTTGTGTAATTCGAGTAATCATATAACCATGAAGAAAGATTGCATGAAAACCTTAGTATAGTTAGTTCTTAACTGTGATTAAAATAATGAATGATATAACAGTACTACAAAGTTGGTCCTGTATGGAAGCTCTTTAAATTATTATTCTGAACAAAGAAGCTTTTTAATTATAGGCAAGTATATATTACTTATTGTTTTGTATAAACTGAGAAGTATTAAGCAAACTCATATTTGGCTTTTATTTCAGACCGATCAATTTACGTAATATGAAGAAAATAATAAATAATCTATTGTACTTAACCACTAGTTATAATGCTCTCGCACGCGCGGGTTTTTTAAAAAATTATTTTTGAATGATATATTTTTATTTTTTAAAAAACAATTAACTTAATCTTTGTTTTGTTTGATTTATAATTTTAATTATATTTGTTTATTATTAAAGATAATCATTTAAAAAATTTAATCCTGTTGTTAGTTGCATCTTATCTATATTTTTTTTGTATTTATCTTCTACTTGCGTAGTATATCAAGAAAATAAATTTTTAAAATTTTAAATTAAAAAATAATAATTAAAATATTACCTAATAAGGAAATTTTTTTTTTCCAAAATACGAAAGTAACCACTAGAGGTTTTGTTTTATTATATAAAAGATTATATAAAGTGTATGATATGAGCTGCATATGGTCTAGTGGCGAGTCGAGAGTGTGTAGGTGATGTCGGGTTCGAGATTTATGAGAGCTACGAATTTATTTAAGTCCAAGATGGGTAAATGGTTTTCTAAAAGTTGTTATATCTAAGTTGGTCATTTATTTGCAGTAATTATGTTTCAAACCCTAAACTTTGATAATTTACATATTTAACCCTAAGCTATATTAATTGTCAATTATAACCTAAAATATTAAATTACCATTTTGAAAAGCTGTTATAAATGAAAAGTTACTAAAAATGGAAAACCGACTAAAACGAGTAATCTGATTTAAAACAAGTTAATAATAAGCCGATCATTAATTCGTGTAGATGCACTGAAGAAGAATTGACTTCTATTCTTGCGTTATGGTTTCATTGGCAGTTTAAGGTACAAATATTCTATCCTTCTTCAGTAAGGATGTTTTCGCTCTCATGACTTTTGATCTTGATCTTTGATTCGTTAGCTTGATATGATTTCCTAAGCCATTGCTATGTTCCCTTATATTTGATTCATTCATTTGATATGCTTCGTTGATATGATACGATTCGTTTTGCTATGCTTCGTTGATATGTTTCTTCGTTATATTTTGTTTGATGTGGTCCTTTATTAGGATCCTTTGATGTGGTCCTTGTTAGGATCCTTTGATATGCTTGATTATATGACATGATGTGATTCATTTCGTTCTTATACCCGAGTTTACTAACTACTCATGGAGGTACCATGGGCGTGTCATCGAGGCACCGATGGCATGACACTTTCTGTGGAGGTGTGATTGATCCACGACGTCCCCATTTTGTAGGATATGATATCATATGTGATCACTTGGCCATTTAATGTATGTGTAGCCCTGTCATGCGAGCAGGATGCATGTATGATTTTTGTTTTGCAGGGGGCGTATGGATGCATCCTAGGCTTTGTTTCGTTTCGATTGTGATGGCGGTACGTGCACTGTACCCCATTCCTTTGGGAGCTAGCTACTCCATGCGGTACTGAGAGGCCTTCCCTCTCCGTACTCCTTTGATGTGACAGATATGTGATTATGTGATTATGTGATTTTGAGACCTATTCGAGTGACTCTGGTAGGTCGGCTCGTGGCTTTCTTTATGTTTCTATGTGTCTATTCGAGTGACTCTAGTAGACACACCTTTGTTCATACGTGCTCTTTATTCTCTTATGATTATGCTTACGTTGATATCTCTATTATCCTTCATTTGTTTGACTTATGATATTGTTCGACTGTTCGTTGATCTCTTATGCATTTGACAGATGATAATCTTTGCAGCAAGAGCTTATGCTTTCCGTTTCATATACTTTTATACGTTTCGATTATCCGTTTATTTTGTTATATATCTGTTCACTGGGCTTTTTAAGTTCAGCCGCATTCCCTTTCCTGCGGCAGGTTTTAGGTTTGAAGCTGGGTTTGGGTGAAGAGAGAGCATAGGAGCTTTAGTGGACTACCCCATGGACTATAAGCCCATTACATCTGGACTAGTTTTGGACTTGGATTAGATTAGACTTTGTTTAGTTTGTATTTTCTTTTCTTTTATAGTTTTAGTAGTTCTTTTGTACTTTCAGATTTTCCCTTGTAACCTTTTGCTTTAAGTCTTCCGCTTGCGTTGTATGCTTTGTATGCTTTGATATGTCACCATAATGTGGCGCTCCGGACCCATGTCGGGTTGGGGTGTTACAAAGTATTATATAACACGAGCAAAAATATTTAAAGTCAAAGTTGAAAGAAAAAGACCTAAAAAAGTCATAATGGACACTTAATGTGGGACGGAGGGAGTAATAAAAAAAAAACAACCACCTTTACGAATTTATTATAGTATTAGCTAAAAAACACTTGTTATGAATATCTAATCTCTTAGTTTTTGGACTTTGCTGATTACTTTTATCAAAACTAATATGTATACATATTTTATTAGTTTTATGAATATTGATATGTGGCGGTTCGGCTTTTTTCGTTTAAATAAAACCAAAAACCGAACCGAAACTTTCGGTTTCTTTAAAAACCAAAACCGCACAATCGGTTTTAGAATTTGTTCGATTCTTTTTTTGAGTGGTCGTTTTGACAGTTGTTTCGCTGAGAACCGAGTTACGGTTCAAAAGATATGGTCGTTTGAAGTTTTGATGTAAAAAGTCAACTTTTGTCAAACTGCAACTTTGGCAAATCGCTAGGGACAAATCACTGGTCAACAAATCGCTATTAGATAAATCGCTGGCAAGCAAATCGCTGGATACCCCAAATCGCAAAACGGAGCAAACCGTTGGAGCCAAATAGCTGAACTGGCAAATCGCTGAAAAAGGCAAATCGCTGGAACCAAATCGCTAAAGCCACAAAACGCTAACTGGACAAATCGCTACAGACTCAAATCGCTAACATAACCAAGTCGCTAATAGACACAAGTCACTATCAGAACCAAATCGCTACTAGACACAAAGGACAAACTAATCGCTTTCTAGCCTTTTGTCTTCTTTTCCCTTTATAGTAAATAGACAAAACGATACCCAAATCAACACAATTCGCTACAGATTTCGACCAAGTTTAATACAAATCGCTAGCAAGAAAACAATACCGAGAGACAAATCGCTACTAAGAAAGTTCACCGACTACCACTCGAATTGACCAAAACCACTACCAAAAGAATGAACTAAGCTCTCAAACAACTAAACTCAGTACATATAACCACCCCAAGCAGGAAAGTACAACAATCTAACAATTCTAGCCGCGTACACGATCAATCTAAGGTGTTATGAATGAAAAGCCATTCGAACCAAAGAAACACAAAAACCAAGCACAAATCCGAGTATACTAAGCCCCTAATTTGAAACCTTGGCTCTTGATACGAACTGTATGATTCTCATAATATTAGCATGTATGGTTCTTGTGTTGATGATTAGAATTATAGAAGAGTTTATAAAGAGAAAGAAGAAGGAGATGGGAGCCTTTAGAGAGAGAAACACAAGAGAGCAGATTAATGTGTGTGAAAGGTCCAACCCTCTCCCATAGGTGGGAGAGGGTATTTATAGTTTACATATTAATGCCTCATAAAACAAGCTGTCGAGTGAGCTGACAGTGGGTAAAGACCCGACCCACTCCACGAATACTAATTACAATAATATTAAGTAACTACAACTCTAGTAACGTAACTAATACTAATAAGTCTACGAGCTACATAAATGCTAAATAGATATTCGGGGTGACCGAGTCTTTCATATGAATATTTATATTCCTAACACTAAATAAAGCCAAAAATATGGCATAATTAACTAAACTAAACATGACAAACATTACAAATAAATAGGTAATTAAGAAGGGATTAGAAGGCACCGTGATTGGAATTAAGAATGACGACGGAACAATTACTACAACTAAAAACCACATTTAAACTCCATGATTAACCCAATGCTCCTTAAAATTGCTTAATAACCCTTTAATCTTCGATAAATCTTCCAATGCTTGAAACTTTATTTCTTTTTTAGATGATTTGGTAAAGGGAAACTGCAATTTTTTTAATTAAAAGCTAAAACCTTGATTTTAATACTAAACAAATACTACTATTTTAGACTAAAAACTAATGAAGTTTGAAACTTTATTGCTAAAAATGATTTAGAAAGATGATTTAAAACTAAATAAGAACTTTTTAGAAGGAAAAAATACAAACAATTAATAAATGAAACTACACTTTTTATTTTATGATTTTCGGATGAGAACTTGCAAGAAACAAAGACAAAATCTTTGAAAATTTAAAAGCAAATGCTTGAGTTTGAACCTCGTACATAAAAGAAAAAGAGTTGCAGTAAAAAAGTAAAAATAGTGATCCCCTTCCCATCCTTGCTCAGCTACTCGGTGACTTTTTATATCCACCAAAATAAAATCTAACCGTTGGCTTTGTGCCGTTGCAGGAGGTGGGTCTCGAGTAGCAGCTGGCAAACTTCTTTAATTTTGCTAACGTTGGTATATATTGCTTAAATTTTTTCTTTCTTGAATTTCATTGATAAATGTTGGGCCTATCCATTGGGCTTCGAATGTAGGCTCGGATCTTGAACTAAATTTTGACAACACTATTGAACAATTTTGGGCATTATTTAATCATTCATCAATCTTCAAGTTAATCTTCTAATAATCTTCAAAAAATCTTAATAATCATCGCTTTGCTCCAAATATACCTCGAGCGGTACTTTAATAAAAAGATAACAGCAGACGTAATATTTGCAACTAAAACATCAACTCTGTTATTTATTTAAGCATAAATGAGGACATTTTCGGTATAAAAATATGAATAATTGTGATTCTATCAAGTTCCAAAACTAACATTTCATAAAACCCAACCTTTTAATAAATTTTGGTTAACTTTTAGGATATCTGAATACGGATATTTTTTAAGCATCCAAAACCTAAATCAAGAAATCCTATAATGTAAGTTGAATATGTTGTCGTAAAATAATAAGATAAATAACATGTATATAAAGACAAGATGTGTGAACATATATGAAATAAAAAATAATAATAAAAAAAGAACTACCTTTACGAATTTATTATAGTGTTAGCTAAAGAAACACTTGTTTCTAATATCTAATCTCTTAGTTTTTGGACTTTGCTAATTACTTTTATCAAAACTAATACGTATACATATTTTATTAGTTTTATGAATATTGATATGTGGCGTTTCGGCTTTTTTTCTTTTGGGTTTTCGTATAAAACCAAAAACCGAACAAAAACTTTTGGTTTCTTTTAAAACCAAAACTGCACAATCGGTTTAAGAATTGGTTTGATATCTTTTGAGAGGTCGTTTTGACAGGTATTTCGCAGAAAACGGAGTTACGGTTCAAAAGATATGGTTGTTTGAAGTTTTGACGTAAAAAGTCAACTTTGGTCAAACTACAACTTTGGCAAATCGCTAGGGACAAATCACTGGTCAACAAATCGCTACACAACAAATCGCTATTAGACAAATCGTTGGCAAGCAAATCGCTACAAACGAATCGCTGGATACCCCAAATCACTAAACAGAGCAAATCGTTGGAACCAAATCGCTGAACTGGCAAATCGCTGAAAAAGGCAAATCGCTGGAACCAAATCGCTAAAGCCATAAAACGCTAACTGGACAAATCGCTACAGACCCAAATAGCTAACATAACCAAATCGCTACTAGACAAAAGTCGCTATCAGAACCAAATCGCTACTAGACACAAAGGACAAACTTGTAGCTTTCTAGCGTTTTGTCTTCTTTTCCCATTAAAGTAAATAGACAAATCACTACCCAAATCAATATAAATATCTACAGATTTCGACCAAATTTAATACAAATCGCTAGCAAGAAATCAATACCGAGAGACAAATCGCTTCTAAGAAAAATTTACCAACTACCACTCGAATCGACCAAAACCACTACCAAAAGAATGAACTAAGCTCTCAAACAACTAAACTCAGTACATATAACCAACCTAAGCACGAAAGTACAACAATCTAACAATTATAGCCACGTACACGATCAGTCAAAGGTGTTATGAATGAAAAGCCATTCTAACCAAAGAAACACAAAAACCAAGCACAAATCCGAGTATACTAAGTCCCTAAGATGAAACCTTGGCTCTTGATACCAATTGTATGATTCTCATAATATTAGCATGTATGGTTCTTGTGTTTATGATTAGAATTATAGAAGAGTTTATAAAAGAGAAAGAAGAATGAGATGGGAGCCTTTAGAGAGAGAAACACAAGAGAGCAGATTAATGTGTGTGAAAGGTCCAACCCTCTCCAATTGTATGATTCTCATAATATTAGCATGTATGGTTCTTGTGTTTATGATTAGAATTATAGAAGAGTTTATAAAGAGAAAGAAGAAGGAGATGGGAGCCTTTAGAGAGAGAAACACAAGAGAGCAGATTAATGTGTGTGAAAGGTCTAACCCTCTCCCATAGGTGGGAGAGGGTATTTATAGTTTACAATAATATTAAGTAACTACAACTCTAGTAACGTAACTAATGATAATAAGTCTACGTGATACATAAATGCTAAATAGATACTCGGGGTGACCGAGTCTTTCATATGAATATTTATATCTAACACTAAATAAAGCTAAAAATATGGCATAATTAACTAAACTAAACATGACAAACATTACAAACAAATAGGTAATTAAGAAGGGATTAGAAGGCACCGTGATTGGAATTAAGAATGACGACGGAACAATTACTACAACTAAAAACCACATTTAAACTCCATGATTAACCCAATGCTCCTTAAAAATGCTTAATAACCCTTTAATCTTCGATAAATCTTCCAAATCTTGAAACTTTATTTGTTTTTGAGGTGATTTGATAAGGAAAAACTGCAAAATTTTTAATTAAAAGCTAAAAACTTGATTTTAATACTAAACAAATACTACTATTTTAGACTAAACACTAATGAAGTTTGAAACTTTATTGCTAAAAATGATTTAGAAAGATGATTTAAAACTAAATAAGAACTTTTTAGAAAGAAAAAATACAAACAATTAATAAATGAAACTACACTTTTTATTTTATGATTTTCGGATGAGAACTTGCAAGAAACAAAGACAAAATCTTTGAAAATTTAAAAGCTAATGCTTGAGTTTGAACCTTGTACAGAAAAGAAAAAGAGTTGCAGTAAAAAAGTAAAAATAGCGATCCCCTTCACGTCCTTGCTCTGCTACTCGGTGACTTTTTATATTCACTAAAATAAAATCTGGCCGTTAGCTTTGTTCCGTTGCAGGAGGTGGGTCCCGAGTAGCAGCTCGCAAACTTCTTTAATTTTGCTAACGTTGGTATATATTGCTTGAATTTTTTCTTTTCTTGAATTTCATTAATAAAAGTTGGGCCGATCCATTGGCTTCGAATGTAGGCTCAGATCTTGAACTAAACTTTGACAACACTCTTGAACACTTTTGGGTTTATTTAATCATTCATCAATTTTCAAGTTAATCTTCTAATAATCTTCAAAAAATTTCAATAATCATCGCTTTTGCTCCAAATATACCTTGAACGGTACCTTAATAAAAAGATAACAACAGACATAATATTTGCAACTAAAACATCAACACTGTTATTTATTTAAGCATAAATGAGGACATTTTCGGTATAACAATGTGAATAATTGTGATTCTATCAAGTTCCAAAACAAACATTTCATAAAACCCAACCTTTTAATAAATTTTGATTAAATTTTAGGATATCTGAATACGGATATTTTGTTAGCATCCAAAACCTAAATAAGGAAATCCTAGAATGTAAGTTGAATATTTTGTCGTAAAATAATAAGATTACATAACATGTATATAAAGATACGATGTGTGAACATATATGAAATAAAAAAATAATAATAATAAAAGAACTACCTTTACGAATTTATTATAGTGTTAGCTAAATAAACACATGTTACAAATATCTAATCTCTTAGTTTTTGGACTTTGCTGATTACTTTTATCAAAACTAATACGTATACATATTTTATTAGTTTTATGAATATTGATATGTGGCAGTTCGGTTTTTTCGTTTGGGTTTTCATATAAAACCAAAAACCGAACCAAAACTTTTGGTTTTTTTTTAAAACTGTAACACCCCCAAATTTGTGATTTAGCAGCGGAAAAGTAATTTGGGTGTTACGGGGAGGATCGAAATCATTTTCACATAAAACAGCTTAAAAGAGGCGTTTTGAAAGTTATTTGTCATTCAAATAATACTTTTGATAAATGATGAAACATTTGTTTTAAAAATCTCTTTAAAAGATATAAAGGCTTGTAAGAATGACATATTTGATTTTTACACCATTTTAATTTATCAGAGTAATAAATGCCCGCTCCGTGTCTTGTCCTGCTCCGTTAATTACCTGAGATACACATGCTTAAAAGTGTCAACACAAAGGTTGGTGAGTTCATAGAGTTTTAATGGAAAACCATTTATTTCATTTGATTCATGAGTATTTGGTAATAATTGTAATAAACATTAATAGTGATAAAACTAGTATTGAGTGATGTTGATTATAATCACAGATAAATCATATATATATTCAATCAAATTCAAGTATTGGAGCATAAATCTAACATGAGCTGAAAACTCATGATGTTAATGTAATGAGATCTATAATTCAAGTCTAGTGAAAATACCTATACAGCTGTATCTAAATATATGTGAAAGACATATATTTTCTTATTGATATTGCTCCAAGCCTCATGACACACAAAACGTTAACAAATACCGTAAAACAGCGGGTGATCATCAAGTCAATGATGATTTTGCCCTCAAATTATAGGTGATTTGCCAATTCCTATTTTTGTTTCAAATATAGTGTATCACGACTTATACGACTAACCGTTAGGCATTCCGTCAAGTATTAGTGGGATAGGATGTCAAGCCTCAACAGGTTTCGAAGCTGTTCACTATATTCGCGCTCACAACATGTGATTAATGGCTCATGATAGAGGGACTTTATGGCGTTAAGGTAACTTAGGCAATATCGGAGTAATGATGTAACTAGAGTAAATGTGCTCTTCTTAGCATGTATTTCTGTTGAAACATAGAAATATGATATAGAGATATGGGAATCATTCAGGTTGTTATAGTAAGATCAATTATCATATTACAGTAATCAGTTTGGAAACATTATCATCTGAGTTCAGTAATTCTAGTCAAGCAATTTGCCAGTAACATATATATCACATTTTAAGTCATAAACCATATCAGATAAGTATTAATTAGGAAATTGATTTGAATCATGTAAGTTATTCATATACTTATAAAATTATCAAAGTATATGTAAGCATGTATCTCCCCCAAAGAGTTAAAAACAAGTATTAGAAATGGGGCTATGACTCACCTTGATTGATACGGGAATGATGAAAAGTAAAGTAGGATGAGATTTATGAGAATGATTATGGAAACGTCTTTGATACGGAACCTGATAAATAAATTTATCTGAGAATATAACCAAATACTATTTGGTAAATACGAACGAATAACGAATAATATTTATTCGTTATGACGAATAGATGATGTGCAGTGTAATTATTATGCCATGCATGATATGATAAAATACTTTATTTAAATTATCCATCGAAGTTTTACCTTTTTAAATCGTAAGTAAAAATATTAACTTTTGAAATATCGTTATATATATTATTAACGTTACGTTAAATAATATATATAAATAAAAAGGAAAGTTTAAATGCAATACGGAATAAATTTACAAAAATAGAAAATAAATAAGAATGTCAAATAGAANGTATAGGGCAAATGGCACAAAAAGGTATCAAACTTAGGGTCCATTTTCAATCAAGGTACTATTCTTTTTTTCTTGCATAAAAAGGTACCCAACTAATTTTTTTGGCGGATTTGGGTTTTTTACTAACGTTCGTTAACTCACTTTGTTTGTAAATTACATGTTTGGTCCTCGTTTGTATACACATTTCATCTTTAGTGGCATAAACATCCTTAAACCTCCTGCGTCATCACAACACTTGGGGTTCAGTTCAGTTAAGACCTTCAAAATTCCATCAATATGGACTTTCTCATCGAAAATCAATATAATTATAACAAAATCTATACTTATTACACCACATGAATTAGCACACTCACTAAATGAACACTTGCATAAATGTCCATATTTGCATCACAAACTACAAATCCAAATAAATTACAAACATAAATCAAACAAAATCTACATTAACAACACCTCATTTATTATAACAACAGCTAAATCTTCAAATTTAACATATTAACCTCTTTCATCATCACAAAACTCATATTAAGTTCCATCCAATTCAGTTAACAGTTTAACACCTTCACGCTTTCATCAATATTTGCATAAAAATCCAAACTTTCATCTCAAAATCACAAATTTTAACAAAATCTAGACAAACATCACCTCATTAATCATCACAACAGCAAAATCCCCAATCTTAATAACCTAATTTTTTAATTAAAGAGCTCATTTGGGGGAGCCATATCACCTGCCAAATGATGCATAAACATCTTTATTGGCATTCGGGGGAGCCATATCACCCGCCTTAACCGCTTCGCTTCACTCTTCCCATTTTGACAAACGTTGCTCATTCGGGTCGACTTTATCGGGCTTTTTATCAGCATACATATTAAGATAACAGTCATGTGACTCGGCACAAGTAGACCCTCCATCACCACTCCCGCCATAAAGACTCAGCTTTAGGGTTAGGGTTTCAAAATCTTGAATCCCGGTGGTTTTGACAGTGCCGTTGTCCGGCAAGATACGACCATTGAGGGTAAAGTATGAGGATGATGTTAGGGTTGATGCGTATGATTTATTTTTGAAGAATAATTGCTTGAGATCATGGATTGTGAAATTAGGAGCTAGGGTTAGGGTTTGAATTGGGATTTGAAAATCTGGGTCTTGTATGAAGATTTGTGAAGTATGGGTATTGCAATTCATGGTGTTATAGAAATAGGTTTTGAATGGATTTGATTATTATGTATTGGATTAAGAGATTGTGAAAGTTTGATGTATATACGATCGATAATTTTTTTTAAAAAAAATTGAATATTTTTTTTGATACTGGAACCCCAAGTGTTGTGATGACGCAGGAGGTTTGAGGATGTTTATGCCAATAAGGATGAAATGTGTATACAAACGAGGACCAAACATGTAATTTACAAACAAAGTGAGTTAACGAACGTTAGTAAAAAACCAAAATCCGCCAAAAAAATTAGTTGGGTACCTTTTTATGCAAGAAAAAAAAGAATAGTACCTTGATTGAAAATGGACCCTAAGTTTGATACCTTTTTGTGCCATTTGCCCTTATATATATTATTAACGTTACGTTAAATAATATATATAAATAAAAAGGAAAGTTTAAATGCAATACGGAATAAATTTACAAAAATAGAAAATAAATAAGAATGTCAAATAGAATATGTTTAGTCCTTGTCCTTTTCCAATTTTTTTTACACTTTTTATACTAACGGCGTTTGCGTTACACCGTTAGTCCTTTTTATATATAATTTACAATTATAGTCCACTACTTGTCCAAAATAATTTATTGGTCCTGGAATATGATAATATATCAAATTATATCCTATAGATTCTGTTTTTACATTTTCAGTCCCTCCTTTTCAGTCCTTGACAGTTTTAGTCCTCCTAAGTGTCATCGCGTTACATTTTTAGTCCAAACGTGTAAGAAAAAGTGGGAAAAATTATAGGAAAATTTCCGTAGATTATTTAAGTTTATTAAAGCTTATTTCAACTGCTTATTTGATAAAAGAGCTTATTTTTTAGCTTATGGGCTCCTAACGAGCCAAACAAAAGCCCATTAAGAAATTTGGAGGCGAGGGCATGAAAATTGTTTTGGGCCTGAACTTGGGTTATTTTTATGATTCTAAAAATGTTTCATATGGGCCCAGTGGGCTTATGGTTCGTTAGCTCTTGTTGGGCTTGAAATGAGCCCAAACGAATAATACTTAGTTTAAAATAGAAATGAAATTTTGAAAACCTTGTAGTTGTCGAGATCAAATTGGCTAAATTTATATGTCGAGACGTGAGTATTTTTACATGTTATCTAAATGAAAGTGGTAGTTTTCTAGGTGGTCTATTAGGTCGAGTAATAATATGGTATACTTGTTACTTGATATTTGAAGTTATACGATGGTTTCTTAGCATGTACGTGGCGTTTATATATATGTGAAAAACTTATAATATTTCTAAGTGTTTATGTGTAGTTTTCATGCGAGTGAGTATGGTTCAAAATGAGTTTGTAATATGCATGTGAAGTAAAAACTAACGTGAAATACGTGTGCTACGTGACTCCTAGGCCTTCCGAGATAGAGGCTAGCCACGTTTGTGTCGGTACAACTTTATACGTACATATATATATATATACATAAAGCTTATATACGTTTGATAAAACATAAATATAGTGCATGAAATATTTTTAACGTGTGAATTGAACTGACAAGAGCTTGGAACCACTTACAACACCTTCAAAGGTGGTAGAGAGTCGAGAGGATGAAGGGAAACACAAGATATGATCAAGTTCGATTAATACCCAAAGTAATAATCGTATAACTTTAACCCGATACCCTTTTTTTTCTTGCGTCCAAACGTGAATGGAATCAACTTCTGGCCTCCAAGGAATGGTTTTTAGAAAGAAAGAAAGTTGTGAAAGTGTAGGATAATGAAAGAAACGGATGCATGCATGTAGAGTATATATATAACTCATTTGATAACACGTATGGTGTGAAATAATCCAAGGGAACCATAAACACTATGCAATGTCAGTAAACGAGATGGTGCAAAAAAATATGAGTCGTTTGTAGAAATCGTGAAAACGAGAGGCATTTTGGAGCTAGTTTGGTCGACTGATTTGGAATAATAAAAGAAAATTTGGGCTTTGGCCTTGGGCCGATGAACAGTGCACGAGACATTGGGCTAGGAAAATAATTAGGGGCCCGTTTGGTATTAATTAGTTTTAATTAAGTTTAGTAAGTTTTTAATATTTTGTTAAACGCGTCGAGAACTTGTTTTGTCGTTTGGTGAATTTTGCAATATCGTAATCATGACCATTTTAATATAATAAGAAAATTTTAAATTTCCCCGTAAAAAATGGTGATTACAATAATGACAGAGATTAATATATAATTAAACGTTTTTAATTATATGGATTTTTGCGAGGTTTTACAGTACCCACATGTCATTCTGAATTTCGTCCCGAAATTCAAATTTAATGTGATTACTTGAGTAAAGAATTTTTGAACGGAGGGTTTTCGAGAGATTTTTATTCCTAAAATTAAGGAAACGTGATTCAGTTAGATTTACTTGTACTAGACAAGACAAGGTAACTGACGTATTTAAGGGTTGTGAATATTGAAAATAGTGGTCATGAATAGTGAAATAACGGCTAGTGAACAGTATTCTAACGGTCGGGAATAGTGAATTCCAATGGCCGTGAATAGTGCACTAACGGCTTTATTTAGCCTATAAATACCCCTTTCAAATTTTCATTTCTTCCATCAATCATTTTCTTCTTATTTCACATCTCAAAATGCCGCACCTCATCACTATACTAGCGATTGTGTATGTCGTCCTTGCTGCTATATACTTAGCGTATGTTCCAGATGAAGACTTCGGATTCTTGGTCGCGATCTTGTTGTTTGTCGTACCTCTTACAGTCCTAGCCATTACCGTAGACAAGATATGGGGGTAATAATCTCGAGCTAGGGTTGTTTTAAATTTTAAGTTCTTGTTGTGTTTCTATGTACTCCTTAACGAATATGGAATAAGACTCGTTATTGTCTTTAATAGTTTGTTTATTTTTATTTTTCAGCATAATTAGAGTGATTCACCCTATGGTGGCTCTTGCTATTGCTGGGTTGGTGGGAGTCTTTGTTGCCATAGCGGATCAACCTATTGAAGATTCCATGATTTATATTGTAATTATTGTAACATTAGCACTTCCGATGCTAATTATTTGTTTATTTATTAATTTCCACGGATTCAAATAAAATTTTCTCTATTTGAGTTTTCCATCAATCTTTGCAAATTATTAGAGTTTTCATACTTGTACTTTTGTTGTTTTCTCATCATATTGATGAGGGGATAATATAGGTATTTGTTGTGATTTGTCCAATGAAATATTCATGAACAATTCATTTTATCTCTATATTTTGCTTTTGAGTGAAGATTGTTATTTAGACACCTGATAATATGATTGTTCCCTTCATAACATGATTCTTCCTAAATTAGACATAGTTGATCAGGCTATGTATAATTGAGGACCAAATGATGTGATGCTTGGCTCAATCACAGTTGTATTTATGTTTCTTTATATTGTTTTAGATGGTGTTCAACGTGTCATTTATAATATAACAACGTAATTTCTTTTTAAGAATAATGTAGAAAATTTTCGTTCATACTATGAATCAGAAATTTCTAGGGTAATAACAGTATATTGTTATTCGGTAAATGGAATAGAAATTGAAATTGACGTAAATTATGATTATTATGGAAATATTACAAGGTAGATCTTTCGATATGGTAGAAAGATAGTTGCTATACTTAGGTTACATCCATCGTAACTTAAAGTAAAATACAAGAAAGAGATACAACTTAGGAAATTTTTGAACTAGAGTTTATTTGTCTACAACAGGAATTTATTCATCTGCTTAAATCTAGTTGTCATTCCCTTGATACTATCGAAGTCGTTAAAGATCTTTCATTTTCTTGCAAAAGTCTTGGCCTTCCAGTTGACATTGTAGTTTGGACATTGTTTCTTGTAGTGCCCTTTTACACCACATCTATGGCATACTACAGTTGCTGATCGTTCTTTTTGGTCCGGATCCTTACAGCTATTTGCCTTGTGACCTGTTTTCTGGCACTTCCTGCACTTAACAATGCAGATTCCTGTGTGATGCATCCCGCATTTTTGACACAGGGGTTGATTTCCATGATAACCATTTGCAGTAATAGGTCTGGCGAGGCAGTCTTTGTTAGCTTTTTGTTGGTATTCCCACTGACGATGATAGTTGATACGATCTTCTAGATGTTTACGGTAACAGTCTTGAGTATTGGTGAAATTGCAGCAGATGGGGTTGATGGTTCCTATTTCAGTGAGTTTTCGCTTTTGGTTATTTCCATTAGGTATGACTCCTTGTCTAATCCCTTGGTTGATTGTAGGGATAGTCATTCTTTCAGGAGTTTTAAAGTGAGTTGTCCTATATTCCATGAAACTTTCTTGGTTATTCTTACCAGGTATACCCATCTCTCTTCTCGGATAAACTATGGTAGTCCCTTCGAGTACTACTGACACGATGTTGTTTACCAATTTCTTGATGGCTTCAGGAGTCATGGTGACTTCAGATGATGATGGAGTATATGTATTGTTCATGTTGTCCATCTTCTGAAATCATTAATGAAACTCAACTTAGAATTCTTCAAATGTCTGAATAATTCAAATAATGAAACTAATTATTTCATTGATGATAGACTGAATTGAATCCCTACTGTAATCTAATTTCAAGATATGTCTGGTTGTATCATAGATAAATGATCAACTCTTGATATGGGATTACTAAGGAACAAACTGACTTGTCTACTAAAAATGATGTTAAATAATCTTCTCTCCATTCTTCAAGTTCTCTCTTGAAAATTTTATCTTTAGACAATTCTTTGGTTTTTGGTTGATTATGGTATGTTTAAGAAATCTTAACAATTGTAAGAGATCTTACGGTAGATTGAAATAACTTTGCAGAAATCAACATGATATTAATAACTTGACTGATTGTTTCTGTAAAACAAATGATACAAGCTCTTTTATTAATATGTCATTGATCTACGTAGAGTCATTTGTTTATCAAAGGAAGTAACAAATGATGAGATTTTTGCATGAAGGTATGAGGATTCATTACATGCATTTTTGATACGAAAGAAAAGATTGGGTTATAACAGAGAGATATAACAGGAAAGAAGGTTATTATACATTATGATTCGATTACATGTTCTGGAAAGTTCCAGATTTATTGAAAATTACATGAAATACTAACCAAAACTATTTGGTTTAGTAGGTACAACAAGGACACTTGTAAAAATTAAATTAGTTACGCCTCTGACGTAAATATCTAACTTCTTTCTCAAGTTCAAGTTGTGCAAATTCCATGTTTGAGAAACGTTCCTGACACATGTTCATTTGATTAGCCAACATAGTCTCTAATGCGGAAATATTTTGACCCTGATTTCTGGCTGTGTCTCTGGCCATCCATAGGGTTCTTTCAATATCTTCAACTCTACCATGTGTATGACCGTGTTCTCTTCTTGCATAACGGATTCTGGAGTCCAAGTTTCCAAGCTCCTGGTTGGTTTTGTCCTTTATCTCACCAACCTTCATTCCTAAATCAAACACTGCTCGTCTTTCAGCATCTGCTCTTTGAAACAACGAGTCAAGGTTACGGTCGTACCATTCCAATCACGTTGGTTGCAAATTCTTTAGCTGTTCAGTGTGAGCATCTAATACGACGGCTTGTTGACAAATAAGAGTCCACATAGAATCGGAGGTACTTATACTGTAGTCAGATGATTTAGGTGAGGATAAATTATTTGGAATATCTTGTATTGAGGGATCTGAATTATAGGGTAATGGAGAATTTGGCTCAACATTCTTCCACAGCATCTCTTGGTGTGAACTTTGTCCAATTCCGAATGTTGCCTGGCCACCAATCAAATCTTCATATGATTCAGTGGCTCTCCTTAGTTTTTGACGTAAAGGTGAATAAATAGGTGACGATGGGAGTGATTTTTGAGTGAGTTCTATATCAGGCTGGGGTTGTGATATTTGTACATAAAGACCTTCAGTATTCGGAGAATTTTGATAGATAGGTGATGTATTAGTATTACGGAGAGTAGTGTCGACATTCACGGGAGTTTCAGGAGACATGTTACTGTAGTAATCGAGAATAGTATTTATGAGTATTTTATACGTTAAAGATATAATAGTATGGATGAAATAATAATTGTGTAAGAGTAACTACTAAGCATGTAAAGTAATCTTATTAGATAAGGTATTGAGCACGGCAGTCTGCAGACACGGAGGGCATAAAAAGGTATGGTGTAAAATCATTTATTGTAAAGGTGTAGTTATAGTTTAATGTTTGAAAACATTTAGTTCTCTATAACGTTGTCTCTGATACCAATCTGTAACACCCCCAAATTTGTGATTTAGCAGCGGAAAAGTAATTTGGGTGTTACGGGGAGGATCGAAATCATTTTCACATAAAACAGCTTAAAAGAGGCGTTTTGAAAGTTATTTGTCATTCAAATAATACTTTTGATAAATGATGAAACATTTGTTTTAAAAATCTCTTTAAAAGATATAAAGGCTTGTAAGAATGACATATTTGATTTTTTTACACCATTTTAATTTATCAGAGTATTAAATGCCCGCTCAGTGTCTTGTCCTGCTCCGTTAATTACCTTAGATACACATGCTTAAAAGTGTCAACACAAAGGTTAGTGAGTTCATAGAGTTTTAATGGAAAACCATTTATTTCATTTGATTCAAGAGTATTTGGTAATAATTGTAATAAACATTAATAGAGATAAAACCAGTATTGAGTGATGTTGATTTTAATCACAGATAAATCATATATAAATTCAATCAAATTCAAGTATTGGAGCATAAACCTAACATGAGCTGAAAACTCATGATGTTAATGTAATGAGATCTATAATTCAAGTCTAGTGAAAATACCTATACAGCTGTATCTAAATGTATGTGAAAGACATATATTTTCTTATTGATATTGCTCCAAGCCTCATGACACACAAAACGTTAACAAATACCGTAAAACGGCGGGTGATCATCAAGTCAATGATGATTTTGCCCTCAAATTATAGGCGATTTGCCAATTCCTATTTTTGTTTCAAATATAGTGTATCACGACTAATACGACTAACCGTTAGGCATTCCGTCAAGTATTAGTGGGATAGGATGTCAAGCCTCAGCAGGTTTCGAAGCTGTTCACTATATTCGCGCTCACAACATGTGATTAATGGCTCATGATAGAGGGACTTTATGGCGTTAAGGTAACTTAGGCAATATCGGAGTAATGATGTAACTAGAGTATATGTGCTCTTCTTAGCATGTATTTCTGTTGAAACATAGAAATATGATATAGAGATATGGGAATCATTCCGGTTGTTATAGTAAGATCAATTATCATATTACAGTAATCAATTTGGAAACATTATCATCTGAGTTCAGTAATTCTAGTCAAGCAATTTGCCAGTAACATATATATCACATCTTTAGTCATAAACCATATCAGATAAGTATTAATTAGGAAATTGATTTGAATCATGTAAGTTATTCATATACTTATAAAATTATCAAAGTATATGTAAGCATGTATCTCCCCCAAAGAGTTAAAAATAAGTATTAGAAATGGGGCTATGACTCACCTTGATTGATACGGGAATGATGAAAAGTAAAGTAGGATGAGATTTATGAGAATGATTATGGAAACGTCTTTGATACGGAACCTGATAAATAAATTTATCTGAGAATATAACCAAATACTATTTGGTAAATACGAACGAATAACGAATAATATTTATTCGTTATGAAGAATAGATGATGTGCAGTGTAATTATTATGCCATGCATGATACGATAAAATACTTTATTTAAATTATCCATCGAAGTTTTACCTTTTTAAATCATAAGTAAAAATATTAACTTTTGAAATATCGTTATATATATTATTAACGTTACGTTAAATAATATATATAAATAAAAAGGAAAGTTTAAATGCAATACGGAATAAATTTACAAAAATAGAAAATAAATAAGAATGTCAAATAGAATATGTTTAGTCCTTGTCCTTTTCCAATTTTTTTACACTTTTTATACTAACGGCGTTAGCGTTACACCGTTAGTCCTTTTTATATATAATTTACAATTATAGTCCACTACTTGTCCAAAATAATTTATTGGTCCTGGAATATGATAATATATCAAATTATATCCTATAGATTCTGTTTTTACATTTTCAGTCCCTACTTTTCAGTCCTTGACAGTTTTAGTCCTCCTAAGTGTCGTCGCGTTACATTTTTAGTCCAAACGTGTAAGAAAAAGTGGGAAAAATTATAGGAAAATTTCCGTAGATTATTTAAGTTTATTAAAGCTTATTTCAACTGCTTATTTGATAAAAGAGCTTATTTTTCAGCTTATGGGCTCCTAACGAGCCAAACAAAAGCCCATTAAGAAATTTGGAGGCGAGGGCATGAAAATTGTTTTGGGCCTGAACTTGGGTTATTTTTATGATTCTAAAAATGTTTCATATGGGCCCAATGGGCTTATGGTTCGTTATCTCTTGTTGGGCTTGAAATGAGCCCAAACGAATAATACTTAGTTTAAAATAGAAATGAAAATTTGAAAACCTTGTAGTTGTCGAGATCAAATTGGCTAATTTTATATGTCGAGACGTGAGTATTTTTACATGTTATCTAAATGAAAGTGGTAGTTTTCTAGGTGGTCTATTAGGTCGAGTAATAATATGGTATACTTGTTACTCGATATTTGAAGTTATACGATGGTTTCTAAGCATGTACGTGGCGTTTATATATATGTGAAAAACTTATAATATTTCTAAGTGTTTATGTGTAGTTTTCATGCGAGTGAGTATGGTTCAAAATGAATTTGTACTATGCATGTGAAGTAAAAACTAACGTGAAATACGTGTGCTACGTGACTCCTAGGCCTTCCAAGATAGAGGCTAGCCACGTTTGTGTCGCTACAACTTTATACGTACATATATATATATACATAAAGCTTATATACGTTTGATAAAACATAAATATAGTACATGAAATATTTTTAACGTTTGAATTGAATTGACAAGAGCTTGGAACCACTTACAACACCTTCAAAGGTGGTAGAGAGTCGAGAGGATGAATGGAAACACAAGATATGATCAAGTTCGATTAATACCCAAAGTAATAATCGTATAACTTTAACCCGATACCCTTTTTTTTCTTGCGTCCAAACGTGAATGGAATCAACTTCTGGCCTCCAAGGAATGGTTTTTAGAAAGAAAGAAAGTTGTGAAAGTGTAGGATAATGAAAGAAACGGATGCATGCATGTAGAGTATATATATAACTCATTTGATAACACGTATGGTGTGAAATAATCCAAGGGAACCATAAACACTATGCAATGTCAGTAAACATAGGCTTATAGGATGAGATTTTAATATATAATATTGATTGTGAGAGCTAGAATTGAGGTGCATGCTTGGTGATTCATGTATATATGTCGACAACCATATTTATCCTATACACGATTTGATAAATCGTGTAACCCTTGGATATAACTGATCATCCTTGACATTTAAACATGAAATCATCTTAGAATTATTATTTGGAACTCATAGAAACAAACTAGAGTTGAAACGGTTAAGAAATGAATATATTTCATGTCGATTAGGATTGGATTTTCGTCAATCACTTTGCCCCTTAAAAACGTATCAAATGTCGTCCTATGAACATGGCACTTGACACACTAATAGTTGGCTAGGTGGTGAACGAGATGGTGCAAAAATATATATGAGTCGTGTGTAGAAATCGTGAAAACGAGAGGCATTTTGGAGCTAGTTTGGTCGACTGATTTGGAATAATAAAAGAAAATTTGGGCTTTGGCCTTGGGCCGATGAACAGTGCACGAGACATTGGGCTAGGAAAATAATTAGGGGCCCGTTTGGTATTAATTAGTTTTAATTAAGTTTAGTAAGTTTTTAATATTTTGTTAAACGCGTCGAGAACTTGTTTTGTCGTTTGGTGAATTTTGCAATATCGTAATCGTGACCATTTTAATATAATAAGAAAATTTTAAATTTCCCCGTAAAAAATGGTGATTACAATAATGACAGAGATTAATATATAATTAAACGTTTTTAATTATATGGATTTTTGCGAGGTTTTACAAAAACAAAACCGCACCATCGATTTTAGAATTGATTTGATTTTTTTGGTCGTTTTGACAGGTATTTCACTGAAAACGGAGTTACGGTTCAAAAGATATGGTCGTTTGAAGTTTTGACGTAAAAAGTCAACTTTGGTCAAACTGCAACTTTGGAAAATGCTAGGGACAAATCATTGGTCAACAAATCGCTACACAACAAATCGCTGGCAAGCAAATCGCTACAAGCAAATCGCTGGATACCCCAAATCGCTAAACAGAGCAAATCGCTGGAACCAAATCGCTGAACTGGTAAATCGCTGAAAAAGGCAAATCGCTGGAACCAAATCGCTAAAGCCACAAAACGCTAACTGGACAAATCGCTGCAGACCCAAATCGGTAACATAAACAAATCGCTACTAGACACAAGTCACTATCAGAACTAAATCGCTACTAGACACAAAGGACAAACTTGTCGCTTTCTAGCGTTTTGTCTTCTTTTCCATTTATAGTAAATAGACAAATCGCTACCCAAATCAACACAAATCGCCACAGATTTCGACCAAGTTTAATACAAATCGCTAGCAAGAAATCAATACCGAGAGACAAATCGCTACTAAGAAAGTTTACCAACTACCGGTCGAATTGACAAAAACCACTACCAAAAGAATGAACTAAGCTCTCAAACAACTAAACTCAGTACATATAACCACCCTAAAGCACGAAAGTACAACAATCTAACAATTCTAGCCATGTACACGATCAATCAAAAGGTGTTATGAATGAAAAGCCATTCGAACCAAAGAAACACAAAAACCAAGCACAAATCCGAGTATACTAAGTCCCTAAGTTGAAACCTTGGCTCTTGATACCAACGAGGTGGGAAACCCGCGCGTTGCGGCGGGATGTTTTGCTAAAGAAGGAGTTCCTAAAGTGAAATCATGGAATGGTCACATAAAATCAAAATATAGTTGACAAGATCAGTGATAAGCAATCTGAAAAGTGGCCCCAACAGTTGCTGAATTATCCCTGATACGCCATTTAAATTCATAAAATTCATTGATACAACAAATGTAGTTTTTCATAATAAATTCATTGATAGACAATGGTTAACGAGTAGGTTAGCCCGCGCGATGCTGCGGGGAATGTTCATTTTTGAGGGAAAAATTCTAATATGCTTGTAGCGCTCTTTCCCCTTCTCCGCACTCAAGTTGCTATCTTTCCTATGGTGTGTACCCTTTCGTGCCTTTGAGGAAATATTAGATTGTTGCAATTCGGTTTACACATCTGTTTTGCAATATATAGTGTTGCAAAAAAGTTTGTCATTATCGTTTTTTCAGTAGTTATAATGTAATAGTATAAATCACTTTCGGAGGTTTCACTCATATAAAAGAAGTAGGTTGTTAAAAATTTTGCATAACATTTTTTGTACTTTAAAAAAAAAAAAAAAATAAAAAAAATAAATATGTGTGGTTTACAATTTTTTTTTTCTTTCTTCTTCATTTATTTTTTTGTGTAAATATAGTATGTTTGGGCTGTTTTTTTTGGGCCTTGTGTCACATGTGGGCTGCTGTAAGTGGGGTTTTCAAGATACGGGTTATTATAACTGTTAATTCGGGTTAAAGGAATTTGGGGACAACACTCAGAAAATCTAGGGTTTTTTTTTATCAAAAATTCTCTTCTTGTAAAAAGGTTTATTGATCGAGAAGTATGGGACGTAAATTTCCAAAACTACTAACGATTGGACAACAAATTGGTGATAGGCGGTTATTCAGGCTATTTTTCTTCGAGAAAAGAGGGCAAGAATTGAAGAGGTTAAAGCTCGTATTGAGTATAGGCACGGAATAATTCGTGAGAAGAACGTTGATTTGGATGAGTATCTGCGGAGTAAGGTGAATTACTCAGAGGAGCTTTGCTGCGTCTTTGCGTGTTGGTGAGAAATCTAAGACCATAAAGAAACTTAATAAGGTCGTTTGTGGTTGGTCCTTTGCTTTCGTCGAATATGGTTAAATGTAGTTTTCTTTGTGTTTTTATGTTTGGTAAGAATGGTAAAATCAGGTCTTAGTTATTTCAGAATCATGTAGTTGATGTATGTTCTATGTTTTGAATGTCTCAAATTTCCAGTGTATATGGAATTTGGAGGACTTTAATGTTGATATAAATAAAGTTATGGTTTGTTTTTGGTTTGCAATTTTTCTATGTTAGGGTTGGGTTTTAATTGTCAATTTTTTTTTTTTTATTAAATTATGTAGCTAGATATGTGTTAGTAGTATTGTTATTTAATGTTGGCTAATTTACTGTACAGTAGTAAACATTGTTTGTGATAAATTGGTTAGCTAGAGTTGTTTGGGTATGTCATATACAGGTTAGGTAAGGAAGGTAGTATTTGTTTGTGTATGTGTAAACTACATTTTTCCAATCACAGTGACTAACAGAAGGTGAAATCAGATAAGGAAGATATGCTGTTTGGATTACTTTTTATTCTGTATTTGTCTATTGTGATTTTGTGGTTGGGAGAGTGTTCAAACTTAAACTAGTCAATAGTTTTAAAAAGGTGTAGCTACAGATTCTTGGTTTGTGGCTAGGAGGGTTTCTTTTTTCTGTATAAACAGTATTTGCCTAAGCTTTTGGGTTTTTATAGATTGTTGTGATACAATTTTTTGTTTTTTGTTTTTATTAGTTGCCGTTGGAAGTAGAGTCCAATTAGGAACTGTTTCATTCTAGTTAGTGTAACTGGTGCCAGTTATGCAGTATGCCTATATAAGAGTCAACATGTGGTATTATTCTTACTTACATTGCATAAGGTGTGTGTAAAAAGTTTGTGAAAGAAAATGGTTTCTATTCCAAATCTTGAACAACTAAAAGATATTTGTGGGTCTGATGAAATCAAACATTGCTTCAAGTTTTTGTTTGTCCAAGAAGAAAGTGAGATTGAGGGTTTCATTAGGAAAGTAACTGAATGGGTTGATGGGTTCCGGGCTAACATTGCAAAGTTTGCGGACCTTATTCAAGAGGGACAGACTTTCAGTCCTTTCGATGCATCAGCGTGTGATGGAGTGGAGTGTTTGGTTGAAGCGCAGGCGAAGAATGGGGAAATTCTGCAATTGTTGGTCGTTCTTTTGGATGTGCTTCATGAGGCTAGGGTTGAGAAACAGCGTCATGTTATGGTCATGGAAGTGCACGATTAGGTTGATATGTTGTGGTCATGGTCGGTCTTGTGTTTCTTGTTGTAAAATAGTTGATGTACTTGGTTTGTTGTGTCGAATGTTATCATGTTATGCTGTTCTTTAGGATGTTGTTTTTAGTTGTTTCACTCATGTTTGTAAGATATGTGTATGATATTCAGTTTATGAATAAAAGTTGTCAACGTTTGTGTGTGTTAGTATATAATATTATCTTTATTAAATATGGATTTTTTTGTTATATATCTTTGTATGTATGTATAAAAAAAAAAAATAAGATACATAAATCCAGATATATGCTAGAAAGGTAAGTTAAACTAAAACCAAGTGTCTTACAAAAGTCAGACCTGCATATTAGGTAACTTGCAGGTTTAGTTTGCACATGACGTTTTATTATAGCCATATATTTACATCAAGTAGTGTACTAAGGTCGCGTTACTATAACGCTCACATACTTAGAGTGGCAGCTATTCCGATAGTTGGTGTGAAGAACGTAAATTGGTGTGAAGAACGTAAATTGTGCTGTTTCAGTGTTGTCTGTTACAGTTGCTTTGAAATTGTATCTGTATATAAAAAAAAGTTAAATAGTATTGTTTATAAAGAATATGTGTTTATATGGTGTATAATATTACCTGTAACTTGTTTCTGATAAAATCCCGTGCTCTCTGCAGTCATAAACTCCGTTGCTGTTCCGTGCTTTAATGCTGCAGACGTTGCATGANTTTGTTAATTAGAAACAGTTATTTTATATTTGTTATTTGAAGTAGTCATTGTAGCGTGTAAAAAATGATTTTATAGTAATTTACCTGGTAAGGGTCTGGATTTTGTTGGATCAGTACATTCAGAGGAATTCGGTTTCTATACTTTTCCTGTTCTCTGTTGTCAAAACGATATCTGATAATATCGAGTTGTGGCTGTTGGTTGTATAGCTCTTTGTACCTATTAGATATTCACTTTGATATAAATCTGTGACGACAAATATATATTCGACATAAAGTGATTAGTAAATGTAAAAGATCTTACTGAGCTTGGTATTGTTCAAGTTGTGGAATCTTAGGGTTGATGTAGTAGTATGTTGCTGGTGTCGAAGAAAGTTGTAAGTCTGCAATTGGAAATTGTTAGTGTAGAATGTAGAAGAATTTTAGGTTGTAAATAACGGATAATTTTATAGTAATATTTTTAAACATACCTCTGTTTCGATATCGTGAAACTTTGCATGAGCTAACGGCGATTATTATTGGTTTTTCAAGCGCGTCGATAGCTTCTTTCTTGAATTTTTGTGCCAGATCGTCCCATAGTGTCAATTCAATATAGTTTCGGCTGTTTAGTTAAAAAATTATTGTTACACATTAGCTGAATAAAATGTATGTTTGATAACAATTTTTGTAATATGAATGTATGAACTTACTTCAGATTCTCTATTCCAACTCGGCGTATGATAGATTGGTTCCTGTTTGGGTTCCCGATTTTCTCAGTTCCACTCGAGTAGACATAACAGCCGATATAATCTGCAAATTTGAAGGTATGTTTTTATTAACTATTTAAAGGAGTTTATGATATGAAATAAATAAATTTTAAGAGTAATATGCGTAACCTGTAAGGACTGGGTACGGTTTCTTTGCCTTCCCACGTGGCTCAACTATTTTGGTAGGTAGCTGATTGTAGGACAGAAAGTTGAAATAGTGGTGTGGGAAAGTTTCGGCTGGTATAGCATCAAGCTTGGTCAATCTAGTAAATGATAGGGATGTCTGGTTTTCGAGTGTTTGTTGCCAATTGTCTGTAGGAATGCATTGAAACTCTGAGATACGGTATGCTTTGCCAGGTACCAAGATGCTTTTAAAATGCTGAATATCAGCAGCTTCCATATTTGCTTGCATTGCGTCACCCTGCGTTAATTAAATGAGTTTGCAAAAAAAAAACATATATAATAGTAATTTTGTGTTTAAGTTTGTTTAATTTACCTATCTGTCTAATAAGATTGCTTTGTAGCCTTTTTCTACTATGCTTGGTGGATCCCGGGCTGTCCATGAACGATATACTTTTGCTTCGATAATTGCGTCTGTGGTTCCTGGTCTAAGATCTTGAATATTATTTATCGCCATCCTGAAACAATACATAAATTAATTACTTAGTTTTTGTACGATACTATACCAAATAATAAGATGCAAAGGAGGTTAGTAAAAAAGAAATAGCAAACATTTAGTTTTCATATAATAACAATCCAAATAACAAAATGCAAAGCAGGTGGTGAAAAGACAAATAATAACACCATGTTATATATATATATATATATATATATATATATATATATATATATATATATATATATATATATATATATATATATATATATATATATATATATATATATATATATATATATGTATCTATCTATCTAGACAAAGGATCACGTGCGGATACAATTTTTTAGTGCGGACGTACGGACAGATCTGGGCCACCCATTCCAGATCTGATTTTGACTTTTTGTAAAAAAGTCAAAATCTAACGCTAACTTCACGGTACCAATTAACCATTCAAACGATTTTTTTAATTTTTTTCCTTTTAAGGGATCCTTATTATTGTTGTCTTTACTTTTTTTATTTTTTCAGATTTTTCTGAGCATTTTTTTTTTGTTTTTGATTACGAGTCCTACCATGATATTAAAGATATTATGAGTCCTACCATGATATTAACGATATTTACTTAAAAAGTTACTTTGATACTAGTAAAAAAATTTAATATCACTGCTTTTTTTATTAAGATATTAAGAAAAGTTATGTTGATATTAAAAAATTTAACTTTGATATTAGTAAAAAACTTAATATCATTGTTTTTTTTATTACGATATTAAGAAAAAGTATGATATTAAGTTTTTTTACATGTAAAAAAAATATTGTGATATTAAAATTTTTATAAAGTTTATATGATATCAAGGTCTGATCTTGATTTTTTTTACAAAAGTCAAGATCTGATCTCTCAAGATCAGATCTTGACTTTTGTAAAAAAATCAAGATCAGAGCTAATATTAGTTAAAAAAGCTAATATTAGTTAAAAAACTTAACATCACTGTTTTTTTATTAAGATATTAAGAAAAAGTTACGGTGGTATTAAAAAAAATTAACTTTGATAGTAAGAAAGCATGATAATTACTATGATATTAACAATTTTATTAAAAAAAA